>JAQQSU010012459.1:0-11914 GCA_028627135.1 Pseudochirops cupreus
CTCGTAGCCAAGCTGACTTTAGTGGGAAGTATCTTTGTGTGCGTTTTGGAGTTCTAGGATTGCTTTAGAGTTCTGTTTCATGGGTATTTTGGGGTGGCTATGTGAGAGCTGCGATATGTTGCTGCTGCTATGCTGCCATCTTGGCTCCGCCCCCCAGTTTGCCATTTCCTTCCCCATCTCATTTTACAGGTGAGGAAACTGAGAGAAAATAAAGTGAACATACTTGCCAAGGTCACATGAGTAGTAAGTATCTGAGGCTGGATTTGAACTCAGATCTTCCTGACTCCAGGCCCAGTGCTCTATCCACTGTGCCTGCTTCGTTACTCATTGCTGCCAAATGAAATAAAAACTCATAAAAGACCCTCTTCAGTCTGTCTCCAACCTAATTTAGTCCAGCCCTCTCCTGTCTCTAGATGTGTTTACCTATTTAATCCCCCAAAGACTGAAATGTACTCTCCTGATTTCTTTGTCTGCTGAAGGCTTTTCCTTACCACAAGGAGCAAATCAGGTGCTACTACATCCATGAAGACTTATTTGATTTTCTCCTAGCTAGGACAGCCATTTCTGTCCTTAAAATTCCAGGGCCACCCTCTTTGTTTCTCCATTTTTATTCCATTCTTAATTGCATTTTGATTACTTGTGTAAATACCTTAAATCTCTTCACTCACTTCCACCCCCACCCCCACCCTCACTAGATTATCAATTTTGTGAGTTCAGGGAGGAACTATTTTCTCCTTGTTATCTTCAGTACTGAGAAGAAGTAATGAATAAAATCATATCCCCTATCAATATACTTTCCCAAGAAGAGGCTTGTTGTAATAAGGTGAAAGAATTCGAAATATAGGGTCAGGAAAAACCTGCTATTTAATCCCAATTCTAACACCTGCAACCCTTTTATCTATAGTCATCATGACCCTTGGAGCTTCAGGCAACCTTCTAACACTTATCTACAGAATTAGAGAGGGGTGGCCAACCACAGAGTTTCAGGGCTGCAGAGCTGACAAAAACATAGTTTTTCCTAAAAACCATCTACGCAACAAAATATTCCCTCACCCCCACCTTCCAACTGAAAGTGATGTCATTTCTGAATCCCTGTAACACTTTGGTAATACCATTAAATTGCTCCTATTGTACACTGACTTAAATTGTCATTGTTTGGGAAGTCATCTTCTCCATTTATAGACTGTAAGCTCATTGAGAGTAGGGAAGATTTCTTGTAGAATTGTGAATTTCCTGTAGTACCTACCCTAGTTCCTTACAAAGAGTCATGATAAATATTTGATGAATGAATGACTTGAGTCAACGAATGAATGGATTGAATAAAATTGGAGTAAACCTGGAAACGGTAATTGAGTGCCCCAAAGTCACTAGAGTATGACTTTTCTGCATAGTTTTTCACTGGTCTTCTATCCAGGCAGAATGTACTGCTGTGTACTAAGTTTTGATGTGACATTTCACATGTATTAGACTACACCATTACTCTCTTTTCTGTCATTGATCTTTGAGTTCCCTTTATGGCAAAAGAAGAGGATCTCTGAAATGTGTCATAGCTGTACAATTACCTGTGACTCCAGAAAATGATAAATATCAAGTTTCATTTATTTGTTTTTTTTCAGAGCTTTCCAACTGAGGTTGAGCATCATTTCCATTTAAGTCCATTTTAACTAATTTCCTATTCTAACTTGATTTAAGCCAAGCTTCCTTTTAACTAACTTCCTATTCTATATGCAACTCCTTGATATCAGGGAATGATAGGATACTCCCTATGATATCATTACAGTTCAGATGAAAATAATCCACCTAATTGGCTACACAGGACCATTTTGCTTTTTGAATGAGCCCCTGCATGTATGCCTCAAGTTAAGGACCACCCATTTATTGGAAGACAAGCAGTTTGACAAATGGTAATTTCAAGCCTCGACATGACTATTCATATTTTTAAAAGTGCTTTTAGTCTGCCTGGATAGCAGAGACTTAGAAATACACCAAGGTATCCCAAGCCTCCAGACCTCGTAATATAGCCTCAAAGCAGTCTAGTGTAAGTTGAAACGCTGGGCAGCCTGACAGTGTTCTAGCCAAGAACAGCAGCAGCGAATCATTTTTCTCCATGTGCAAGCTGGTGGAAGTAAAGGGCATTTTCTTTCTTTCCCACTAACATTTTCCCATAAGGAATAAAGAGACATTAGGAATAAAGACAGGAGGAAACCAATGTTTTGACAGAAAAAGGCATTTTCAAGCTGTGGCAGAGATAGATCTGGAATCCCAATTTTTCTTCATTAAAAAAGTCCTGATCCTTACAGTAGTGGTTTTAGATTTTGCTTTCATATGTGACTTACCATGTTGGATCAAACACTGTAGTTCACCATGCCACACATTTATTTTGATTTGTGTAAACACAGAGAATCTCCTTGGCTTTAACACGTAGACTATACTTGCACCTTCCGGCTCTTGACTTCGCAATTACACAATGCTTTTTCTCAAATAGAATCATGCAGGGAACAGATCTTCACAAGTAAAGTGAAATGGAGAGTTGAAACAATTAATTTAATAACATATTTAGCAGTAAGGCTCTAATAAACAGTCAGGACCCTGGGGCATAGAACGACAATCAACAAGCACTCTGACCCCATTGCTTCCTAATTGTATAGTCTATCTCTTATCTGGCAGAGTGTATTACTCAGTCTCTGACTTGGCTCTCACCTAGGCATACCTCCTCCTTTTATTTTCTCAGAGTGTCATTTCATTGATTCACCTTTGCTTAGGGTCCTGATTTAAACACAGTATAATCAGATTAAGAAAAACAGAATAAAAGGAAAACAGTAATTTCATGCAACAAAGATTGTACATTCTATTCAGCCCCTGCATCTAGTCCTTACAAGTGGCAAAAACATCTTTCCAGATGGAATCGCTTTTCTTTCTAACTACCACAGCATGGAAAGAGAGATCTAACTCAGAACTCGGAAGTGTATTGTTTTATTATAACCTCTCTCATTGACTGTTACAAATCTTACATTGATGGTGCCAGGTGAATAGGTGTACCTTGTTCTACATCAGATCCTTCCAAGAACCCATCTTTCACTTTTAGTATTTGCACATGGACACATGCATTTTACATTGGCATCTTCTTGCAAGTTTGTCTATCCAATTCAGATCCAAAGTAAGACAGTGTCTTATTCTGTATGTATCTCTTTCCAATTAGAGTATATGGCATCATCTCCTCTGTGTTTGGAGAAATGAAGTTAAAAAAGCAAACCTATAATACTTATAATCATTGGAGGATTAAATATATAAAACCCTTAGAAGTAGGACTCTGAAGTCTGTATATCAATGATTCTCAATAGGTATGCTTTCAATACCATTCACAAAGTGAGCCGTGATGTTTTGGACATCACACTATTTATTGTAGATTCAGAAAAGATACAGATAATTTTATTTGATATAAATTGTATTTACCCATCAGACATCAGATGGTAAGAATAGCATTTACAAGATTAAAAAAAATGTCCTTTACACATACACATTGCCCATAAACATGTCAGATTTAGAACTCTGAAAAGATACAACAAAAATGGTTGTTTTAATTGAGCCATACACATGCAACTCTTCTAACTTTTGTGTAATGTTGCTGATTTAAATGTCCTGTATGCTTCAGTTCCTCTTGGCAAAGAATGTGCTGACAGAAAAGAAAAAAAGTTTGAGAGCCAATGGCTCTAAATTGATTGTCCTTCAAGAATTCATTATGGTTTTCATAGAATGAGCAGTATTTTTCATGAGTATTGATCTTGAAGCTAATATGAAAACTGAATAGCATAGATAAGACCTCACGGTATGGAGACAAGAAAACTGATTATTTGCTTCTAGCTTTAGTTCTCCAATTAACTAGCTGTGTGACCTTGTCCAAGTCACTTAACATTTATGTCTTCATTTATAACATAATAGATGAAATTATTTAGTACTCAATGATATCCAAGTAAGTTTTGTTGCAGCTCTAGGAATCTGTGATTTCGACCAGGTTCTTAATTCACACTTAATTGTCCAGCATGTTGCTATGTTACCATGTAAACCTTAGCCTAAGATTGTGAATGCCTAGTATATTAAAGAAAGGGCTGGCCATTTGGTTTATGCTAATCCTCTATAGCTACTCAGTGAAGCCATCACACGTGCCTGTCCTTTCCCTTCCTGGGCAGATGCTTTAGCAATAGTGACCAGCACAGTGGAATTACTGAACGATGGTCACAGGAGCTTGCAGCACAGAGTGAAATGGAAGAGACTCCCAGAGGATTGTATACACGTGCAAATTCCAGCTTCTGGCTTACTTGATGCATTCCTGAGCATAGCTTTTAAAAAATAGATAGAATATAGCTGAACTTGTTACAGAGGCCTGCTTCACTCTGTCCATGATGAGAAATGGATCAGACAGGATGCCTTCATTATCAAATTAGTCATACCATTGTGGCACATTTTGTGGATTCTCTCAAGTGCTGTCTGTCTCCAAGAATTTATGGAGAGAAGTGCATAAAAGCAGTCATTCAAAGGGTAGAAAGAGTTGAGGCCTCATCCAAGTTCTTCCTAGTTTCCTACGTCTGATTTGGAAGGAAAAACTTGATTTTATTTTAGTAAGGTGTTCTTTGTGACAAGCAGCATAGATTCTTTGATAGAGCCCTGTGACTGTGGCTGAGAGACCTTGGCTTTTCTCTCACCTTAACCACAGTCTTGCTAGGTGTCTACAGTAAGGATATTCTTTATATACAGTTGTCACAGAGAACTGATTTGCTGTAATGACACTGGGAAGGTAGAGGGGATTTTCCAGGATATTTTAAACTGCCCACATGCTAAACAAACATTAGATATACAGGTTGTATGCCAAAGCCCCTTGTATTTACTGAAATAATGCTAAGGTTAGGAGTTTAGTATCCTTACATGGTCATTTGTAATAATAGGAGGCTATTTCAAATGAACTAAGGCTGGAATAGAATACCTAATCTTGTAAATGGTATGATAAGGGAACAGTTGGTCCTAAGATGAAAAAAAATCAACAAGATGCATTGTTTACACAGTGCCAGACAAGTGAGTTAATGAATATCTTGGATCTATGGACTCATCGGGAAAATAAACTAATTGATTGTTTAGGCATTCTGCATAGATTCCATGTACGGATAGGTGATTTACCTTTAATGCATTTATTCACAATGAGGCTACCAAATAAGGGCAAGCTTTCATGAGATAAAATATCCAATACAGTAACGATAAAATTTCACCTCAGTATCAAGCATACCATACATATTCACTATGTGCTTGGATATAAGAATATCTTCCGTATCACAATTTTTCAGGTTTTAGATGAGATAAACAGATTCCTATCATTTATACTATTTACAGTGAGATTTATAATGAATGAGAACTATGCCTTAAGATGAAATGTTTCAAAAATAGCTTGCCATACACACATACACACACATATATGTTTGTATATGGATATATATGTATATGCAAACATATATAACAGACACACACTTGCATATTGTTATTCAGTCATTTTCAGTCATGTATGACTCATTGTGAACCCATTTGGGATTTTCTTCACAAAGATACTAGAATGATTTGCCATTTCTTTCTCCAGCTCATTTTACAGATGAGGAAACTGAGGCAAACAGAGTTAAGTGAGCTGCTTGGCGTCACAGAGCTAGTAAGTGTCTAAGGTTGGATTTGAACTCAGGAAAATGAATCTTTCGGACTCCAGGCCTGGCCACCTCATTACCCATATTATATTGATTACACATAAATTTATCTACAAAACATTTACATATGTATATAGAGATAGATAGATGAATAAATAGATAGGCAGGCAGACAGACATAGAGTTCTGAAGAGAAATTGAAGAGATAAATCTTAAGTTTGAATTAGCATAGTATCTGGCACAGAATAGATGTTGTACGAGCACTTATTTCTCTCCCTCCTCTTCCCCTTCCCCTTCCCTTTTCTTTCCTTCCTCTTTCCCTTCCCTTCCCTTCCCCTTTCTCTTTCCTGTTACCTTTCCCTTCCTCTTCTTTCCCTCTTTCCACCCCTTCCCTTCTCTTCCCTTCCCTTTCTGTTACATGACCTTATCCAATAAATAGATGCAGGTGCTCTTATTTTATATGAACTGACCTCCATTATACACAACTGATTGTTTTCAGACTAGCATATCATAGAAAAAATAATATTCCCTATGAATATGGTTCCCTAAGAAGAGACTTGTAACAAGGTGAGTGAAAAACCTTTCTTTTAGCCTTGTATCTAAACACTGACACTAGGAGTGGTTCGGTCTCTGCAAGGGATAATTAATTGAGGACCTAAAAGCAACATAAGGAGACACGATTACAAATTGATAGCATTCCAGATTCTGAATCAAAGAAAATGAAACAAAATGAAAACATAAAGATAAAAAAGATTTTGATTATTTTGTAAAGAGTGTTAGTTGAGAAGATTTCATGAAGAAAATGTTGTGTCTTGATAAGAATGGAAGGGAAGATTATTATTGATGATTCCAGAAAGTATTAATGTTTTTCTTTAACAACAACTACAACAACAAAAAACTAAAGCAAAACACAGCAAAATAAAATTGGTCCGTAGGAATATGACTCTGTCTTTAACATAGTTACAGTTCTTCTGACAGAGCTCAAAGACCCTAATATGGCGTCCCTTTAAGAATCTGTAAGTGTAAAAATATTGGTGTTCTTTCATTCAAATTCATATTGTGTCTGGCAACTTTGTTAGTATTTTCCAAAACAATCAAATTGGGAATTACCCACATTTTCCAATAATACCTTTTTCTTTCCAAACTATGTCCATCTTTTTCCATTATTTTCCATATGAATAGAGTACAGAAATGCAGATGTGCCACTTGTATAGCCCAAATCCCTTATTTCATACAGAAAGAAACAAAAGCTCAGTGAGAAAAAAAGAATGGCCCAAGACCATGTAACTATTTGTGGCAGGGCTTGGTCTGGAACTCTAATTTCTTCACAAACGTTACTTTGTTCTCATTAGATCTTCCAGATTCTCATTAAGCTAATTTTGAGTTCTAGACTCTGAGTCTATGGAATCAATGTTTACTTTCCCACTGGCAAGTGATGAGGTTTTAATCAGAAATCAGAGACTTAAAGGAGATCATCAAAAAGTGGAAATGGAGCATTTGAGAGGGAATTTCAACAAATCCCCTCCCCCTCCCATAAGCATATTTTTAAAAAATCATCTCGAGAACAGAAAGGATAAATGAACATTACAGAGAAGGGAGAAATATTTTCTCCTACCAAGGAGATGGAGATGCATAGAACAACATTCCTCCTCTCGCCTTCTACATAGATTTATTTCTTGAAGACACATGCCTACACATATCGACACTGGATTCCAGTTGATTTGATCACATAACAAACATCAGGTGAACTTGGAAAAAGACATGGTAAATGTCTCACAGCTGGTTTTCATTTAAATTGTTCTCATTCTCGAAGGAGATAGATGAGATTTTAATTATGATTTCATACCAACAAAAATTTTTTTCTTTTAAAGTTCCATACAAAACTACAGTACTTCTCTTTCTCCCTAGTAGCTATGAAAAAAAGTAGTTGAGGAACTCAACAAAGGACCAAGACCCTAATCCAGAGGACTAGTAATTTAGAATTACATTTATTTTTTGCTAGCCACTACCTAACAGGTTGTACTCATACAAGAAAGTGATAAATGGAAAATGAAAATTTCAGTTATCTAAGTACTTGAAATTCATGTTGTCAAATATTCTAATGATTGAATGAATGTTTAAGTTTCCATCTGTATGTTCTGTGTCACGGATGAACAGTAAAGTCTCTTTTAATAACCACTGTGTATATGGCATACACAATTTTGATCTATCTAGTAGAAAGAATGAAAAATAGAAGGAATTGTGTTAGTATTTTTGAAGTTAACATGATTCTTCTGCCCAAGAAAAAGTTGTTGGTGTGTATTTCCTAAATTATACTGTTCATCTAATAATGAAGATTAACATTTATATTGAAAAGTATAATATAATTTCTATTATCTGACCTCTGCCCTTCTGACTCTCTGATTTCACTGTGTATATGTTTGTGTGTGTAAAACTATGTAAGTGCTTTGTTATTTTCTGATTTTCATGAATGCTCTGTGAATGTGGGAATATGCCTTCAGATCTAGAAAAGGCTAGTCCTATATGACTTCAATATTTTTTTTAGAGTAAATGACAATGGAGATAGACAGATAGACAGATAATTAGACAGAAAGATATATATTATAGTTGGATAGATAGATGCACTTCTTGATAACTTACATGAAGAGGAAGATTAGGGTCATTTAGTGAGGTAGGTGTAAAATTCTCTACTGATTGGGAAAATGAAAATGACAGAAATGGTATATAGACTAAGGGTTTGATGTAAATGGTTTATTATCCCTATTATTATCATTAATATTATTAATGTTGGACAACATTAAGGTCAATGGAAACCTATAGCAGAATTGTATTCTATTTTATATTTATTTTTAAACTTAGTGGAGGTGTAAGAACCTTACACAAGCTAGTGCGGATGCAGTGTTAGTAAGTACAACTAATGCTTTAAGGAGAAATGATAACTGATAAAGTGATCATAAGCTGCTCACTTTTGATTTTATTGGCTTTTATATTAAAGTAAAACTTTATTAATATATGAGACTTACTTTGTGTTGAAAAGAATTTCTAGTTTATTTTTAGAGCTACAACATTTAGCTAATACAGGCTACGAGCAATGGCGAATGACTGAAGAATTGGGAAAATAATCATTAAGTGCTTATTACATGTCTGGCTCTGCCCTTAAGGAGCTTACATTCCAATGGAAGAAGCCAACACATACAGAGGAACCAGAAAGTGATAGGGGGACTTTAAAAAGAGAATATTTTTTAGAAGATGACTTTTACTTCCATTCAGTTAGCATTCTTTTCTAGCTATTTTAATTGAAGATTGAATTACGCAGATTAGATCATACATTCCAGGGTTCAATAGAATCTCACAAATATTTATTGAAGACATAAGGATATACCAAGTTAAAGTCAAAATGGCACATGATTCTGACATAAAGGGCCATATCCTAAGCAAATTAGGTAAATAGGGAATAGTTTATCTCTCAAATCTATGGATAAAGGAAGAATTTTGGACTAAACAAGATAATAGAGAATATTATAAAATGTAAAATGGATAATTTTGATTATAATAAATTAATTTTTTTTCACAGACACAAGCAGTGAAACCAAAATTAGAAGGAACAGAAACTTGGAGGAAAATTTACAGCAAATGTATCTTTTACGATTCTTATTTCTCAAATATATAGAGAACAAAGTCAAATTCATAAGGATGTACATTGTTTCCCAATTGATAAATGATCAAAGAATATGAACAAGCAGTTTTCAAATGAACAAGCAGTATTCCAACAAAGAAATCAAAGATATGTATAGCCATATGAAAATGCTCTAAATCACTATTGATTAGAGAAATGCAAATTAAACAGCTCTGAGGCACCACTTCACACCTATCAGATTTCCTATATGCAATTTTTTTGGTGGTGGCTAAGAAATGGAAATTGAGAGGACTTTTCATCAAATGGGGGATGACAGAGCAACTTTTTGTATTTGTAATGTAACGTTACTGTTCTCTAAGATATTCCTAACAGGAAAATTTCAGAAAAACCTAGGAAGACTTACATGAACTGTTGTAGTGTGAAGTGAGTAAAACAAGAACACTGCACACAGTGACAACAATATTTTATGAACTATAAATGGCTTAGATTTTCTCAGCAATACAATGATCCAAGACAATCCCAAAGGACTTATGATGAAAAATGCTATGGACCTCCACTGAAAGAATTAATGGCATCTCAATACAGACCAAAACATCATATTTTTCTCTTTCTTTTTTCCTTCTTCTTTCTCCCTCCCTCACTTTCTTTCTTCCATTTTTCCTTCCTTCTTTTCTTCTCTCCTTTTTCAAGTTATTTTCCATAAAATGACTAATGTGGAAATACGTTTTGCATGCTTGCAATGTGTATAGCCTATATCAGATTACTTACCATCTCACATGGGGGGAGAGGTAAAGAAGGATATAATTTAAAACTTAAAACAACAAAAAATGTTAAAATTGTTTTTACTTGTAATTGGGAGAAAATAAAAACATATTAAATTAAAATTCTTAGGAGTGACATGTATCATTTTCCCACATAGAAGTGTAAAGTGTTTAACTCTATTGAGTCCCTCATGATTACTCTTTCATGTTTACCTTTTTATCCTTCTCTTGAGTTTTCTGTTTGAATGTCAGATTTTTCTATTTATCTCTGGTCTTTTTATCAAAAGTGCATAGAAGTCTTCTATTTAATTAAATATTCATTGCCCCCCCCAAAGAATTATACTCAGTTTTGCTAGGTAGTTTATGCATGGCTGTAATTCTAGCTCCTTTACCCTCCAGAATATCATATCCCAAACCTTCTGATCCTTTAACATGGAAGCTGTTAAATCTTGTGTGATCCTGACTGCAGCACCTTAATATTTGAATTGTTTCCTTCTGGCTGTTTCCAATACTTTCTCCTTGACCTTGCAGATCCCGAATTTGACTTAACACTTTCCTGGGGTACTTTCATTTTGGTATCTCTTTTAGAAGATGATTGATGGATTTTTTTTTCTTTTTTTGGTTTTTTAATTTACATTTTGGTACTAGGATATCAGGGAAGTTTTCAATTTATTGAAATAGGATGTCCAGGCTCCTTTTTTAAAATCATGGTTTCCTGATGGTTCAACAATTTTTAAATGATCTCTTCTTGATCTATGTTCCAGATCAGTTATTGTTCCAATGAGAAATGACACATTTTCCTTTATCTTTTCAGTCTTTTATTGTTTCATTTAGTTTTGTAGAAAAATGAGTTCACATTTCCCACCTCAATTTTTTAAGTAATTATTTTCTTCAGTGAGATTTTGCACCTCTTTTTTTTTCCATTTGGTGAATTCTGTCTTATAAGAAGTTCAGTGAATTTTTGTACTTCTTTTTACCATTATGCCAATTCTGTTTTAAATATTTTTCCTGAGCATATTTTTTGTCTCTTTTATCAAGATTTTAATTCTCTTTTTGTAATTTCCTTGCATCACTTACTGTTTTTTTTAGCAATTTTTACTCTGTCATACTTACCTTTTTTCTTTAACTTGTCCAGGAATATCTTTTTCTTTTATTTGTCCAGGAATTGGCCTTGAGTTCAATTATCTTTCAATGTAGCTATTTCCATGTTGTTTTCTATGTCTGAGTTTGTGTCTTGGTATTCCCTGCCACTGTAGTACCTTTAAATAATCAAGTATTTTTATTGTTGTTTGCTCTTTTCCCATCCTATTTCTTTACTTTAAGCTTTCTGTTAAAGTTGGAATCGAAGATGGCGGCATAGAAGCAGCAACATATAGCAGCTCTCACATAGCCACCCCAAAATACCCATAAAATAGGACTCTAAACCAATCCGGGAACTCCAAAACCCACACAAAGATACTTCCCATAAAAGTCAGCTCGGCTACGAGGAACCATATCAGCACTGTGAACCGAAACCAGCCTGGCCTGAAGCCGCGGCTGTGCCCCAGGGGCGGCTGGATGGGAATAGCTGAGGAGCCTCTCAGGTGAGCGAACTAGCAGCAGCTGCGAGTGGGAATTGTGAAAGGGGGAGATAAGCAGTCCGGCCAGAAGGCCTCCAGAGTGGAAAAGTGAAAGGCAGAGGTTTTGCACCCGCCTCGGCTTTGCAGCTTCCCGCCTGCGGCCTGTAGGCAGCAGGGGGACTGAGCGATTGGTCTCGGCCAGAGCTCTCGCGTTGAGTGGCTTGGATCTGGATCGCCGTCTTGGGCCTCGGTCTTGGAGTCTTTATTATCCTGTCTGCCG
>JAQQSU010012460.1:0-11914 GCA_028627135.1 Pseudochirops cupreus
TGCTGACTCCCTTATCATGATTTTCTTGCATCACTCATTTCTCTCCCCAATTTTTCTTCCGCTTCTCTTATTTGGTTTTCAAAATCCTTCTTAAGCTGCTTGTGTACATTTTTATTGGAAGCTTTTGGTGTGGGAGTTTTGACTGTGTTGTATTCCTCCCGTTCCATGCTTTGATCCTTTTTGTCTCTAAAAAAGGAATCTAAAGTTGGATTGCTGAGTTTTCTTTGCTTCCTTTGCTCATGTTGCCAGTCAGTTACTTGACTTTTGGGCTCAGTAGAACTCTCCTTTCAGCGGCAACTGCTATGGTTTTCGCAATTGCCAGAGCTATTAGGAGGCCACAGTCTCTGCAGCCTCCACCAGCTTTGGCTCACTGTAAATGCACCTCAGGACCACCACCCAAGACCGCGATTACGATCCAGGCAGCTCAAGACAAGAGCACTTAGCCTCTGAATGATTGCTTGGCCCCCCTGAAATCTGCAGGCCACGAGCTGTGAAGTAGC
This sequence comes from Pseudochirops cupreus, assembly GCA_028627135.1. Taxonomy (NCBI): domain Eukaryota; kingdom Metazoa; phylum Chordata; class Mammalia; order Diprotodontia; family Pseudocheiridae; genus Pseudochirops; species Pseudochirops cupreus. Next base: position 501 of record JAQQSU010012460.1, read on the forward strand.
CATGTGGAGGCGGCTTCAGGGCCACTTCAGACTGCTTCTAGCTCTGGAGGCAGTCAGCTGGACCCTCTCTCCTAAATTTAGCCAAGTTCCACTGACCTTTTCCCTTTGTCCTTGGCTCTTATGGGCGGGTAATTCTGGAAACTGCCTGAAAGCTCCAGCTGGGGCTTCTCCTGGATGGTCTGGGGCTAGGCTCTGCTCCCAGTGCTGCGATGAACCCTTTCCATCTGTCTGCTGGGCTGCCTTCAGTGGGAGCCTTGTTTCTCTGTCACTTTATGAGTTCTGGAGTCCTAAAATTTGTTTAGAGTCATATTTTATAGGTATGTGAGGTGATTATGGTGGGAGCCACAGAGTTCTCCTCCAGTTTCCTATCTTTAAAATAGAGATTATTATCTGTATTAACTACTTCATAAAGTTATTTTGAGGAGAGGGCTTTGTAAATTTTAAATTGCTATAGAAAAATGGGGCAACTAGGTGGCCTAGAGTGGTGGGCCTGAAGTCAGGAAGACTCATATTCCTGAGTTCAAATCAGGCCTCAGCTACTTACTAGCTGTTACCCAGGCAAGTCACTTAACTCAGTTTCCTCATCTGCAAAATGAGCTGGTGAAGGAAATGGCAAACCATTACGGTACTTTGCCAAGAAAACCCCAATGAGGCCACAAAGCGACAGGCATAATTGAAAACAAGTGAACAAGGAATAGAAAAGTAATTTTAATTTTTAAAATAAATGTTTCCAGTTCGGCCAGTTTTGAAGTCAGTCAAAATCTCAGTATGTATAGCTATTGTTATTACCCAATTCTGATAAATCTATGCTACTGCTTCATCAATGTGAAAAAGGTCAAGAATCTTCTTCAAGCAATAAACCAAATTGTGTTATTTTCATAATATAATGTGTAGTTTCATTCTCATGCGCAGTGAAGACCAGACTATACCACAAAACCAACAAACCTTTTTCTTAATGGAATATCTCTGCATGAGGGGTCTGTGGTAAGTAATTATATGCTAACATATCCTACTGGTAAAGGCTTAAACACCAAGGCCTATCACTCTGTTACAGTCTTTTCCTATTAAAACAAACGTCAAATAAACAAGTATAAGACAGGAAATGGCAGAAATAACATTATATGTGTAGCATGCAACGTTAAGAACTGAAGAAAAAAACATTTGTTCTATGTTAAAAGACAATTTAAATTTCTTTTTCAAATTTTACTCCATTTTCATAAAGCTTTCTTTAACCACTAACTATACCTTTTTTTCTGAAAAGAAAAATAAAGCTAAAATGACCAATGAGGTGACAAATGACAGCTCTATCAAGGATAACTTTATCCTTCCTTCCTTCCCTTTGGTTCTAGGCTTTTATGATTCTGCAGGTATTAAATATTAACCAAGAGGAAATCATTATGATTTCTTCCTACTATGCCAAGATATACTCTTTTTAAAGACCTAAGGCTGTCTTTGGGGGGAGGGCGAAGGTATGATATAACTACCTCGACAAGTGGCATTTTTCATCCACTTAACTTTTCCTATATAAATTGTTTAATGGATTATTTTTAACAGCCTTGAGGTCTGCTCGCTGACTGGCGAATCCTTGTGGATTACCATATCCTAAGGAGCCCCAAACCACACAATTCACCACCAGCTTCCCTTTCTGTCTGTACCACCTCCACACTAGCTGCCTTGTCCCCTGACAGGCACACCCCTCTTCAGCTCCCTGTTATAGTTTGTCCGCCCCTATGTGAATGTAAACTAGAAGGGACAGTCTTGTTCCCTTGTTTCTGTATCCCTAGCACTTAGTACACAGTGCTTGGCACACAGAAGGTGCTCAATAAATGCTTTTATCTACCCCACCTGGATCTGCAAAGGAGAGTAGAGGTTCAGCAAGTCAGGGTAGCTGGTTTTGAGTCCTGCCTCTGACATTTATCTGTGTAATCTTGGGCAAGTTATTGATCCTAAGCCTCAGTTTCCTCATCTGTAAAATGAGGCACAAAGGCTGAATATGAGGTCCCATATGGCTTTAGATCTATGACCCTACATTCTCACTGAAAAGGCCATGTGCTATTCTGGGGCTTGATTTGGTACATTAGTTCTGAATGGGAGCTTCCAAAGGATTTTGCCATCAACAGGGCTTCCCTGCTCCATTTGAATCTTGAGAACACCCTTCATGATAATGCTAAGTGGCTCTGTCAACAGAAGTTCCACAACTAACACAGCTATGAATCTGATTCAATGGACAGTAACTGTAGTAAAGCAAATATTTAATACAACACTATGCAAATGGGATCAGATTTGAATCCACTGGAATCAAAATAACACAGGTGCAAACTTTCATCTTCACTATTAACTGATCTAAGTTCATGAAACAGATTGTGTTGTCATGCTGTTAGCTAGGCTGCATCTGAATGTGAAGCACGGAAATTCAAAGTTAAACAATTTTCTTTTGGAAGTTTAAAGTGCCATTACATGTGTTAAATTTCTCAGTGTCATTCATTTTGGTAACTACAACATATTAAGCTAGTTTCCAAAAATACCTCAACTTCAAAAAATGGAAATAACTAAAAATAGTTATAGATAATATTTATAATGTTCAACGATGAAATTTAAAATTGTTAATTTCTTATTGTTTCTAACTTTCTAAGTGAAATAAATGCCTCTTTATAACCAATTTGAAGAGAAAATTGACTGGAACTGCTGAAACTAGTACAAGCAGAGACAACTGAGAGTGCTGAAGTAATGGAAGTACAGGGACACAAGTACAAATCCCAAATCCAGAAAACAAAATCTATTATATTTATCATTTGAATTCCCAAGTACTGTTATGGACAAAGGAAAAAAAGGTGGTTGTGTTGGCTTCAATAAATTTAAAGAAAGAAGGGCCCTTGGAGGTCACTGAGTTTAGCCCTTTCATTAAAAAAAAACAACCCAGTACTTTCCCCCCCAATTACACATTAGCATTTTAGTATTTTCATGAGATTTTGAGTTCCCAAAATTTTCTCCCCCTCCTTCCAAAAATGGTAGGCAATTTATTATAGCCTATGCATGTGTTATCATGTAAAATATATTTCCATATTAGTCACAGTTGTGAAATAGATCAAAAGGAAAAAAATTAAAGCGAAAAAAATAATACTTCAATCTGCATTAAGAGTCCATCAATTCTTTATCTGCATGTGGACGGCATTTTTCTTCATGAGTCCTTTGTATTTGTTTTGGATCACTGTGTTGCTAAGAAGAGCTGAGTCAGTTAAGAGCTGATCAACACACAATGTTGCTGATACTGGTTTACAATGTTGTCCTGATTCTGTTCATTTTATTTTGCATCAGTTTGTACAAGTCTTTCAAGGTTTTCCTGAAATCTGCCTGTTCATCATTTCTTACTGGATAATAGTATTCCATTACATTCATATATTATAGCTTGTTCAGTCATTTCCCAATTGATGGGCATCCCCTCAATTTCCAATATTTTGCCACCATGAAAAGAGCTGCTATAAATATTTTTGCATATGTAGGTCCTTTCCCCCTTTTTATGATCTCTTTGGGATACAGACCTAGTAATGGTATTGCTGTATCAAAGGGTATGCTGTTTTGCTGCCTTTTGGGCATGGCTCCAAATTGCTCTCCAAAATGGTTGTGTCAGTACACAACTGCACCAACAACACATTAATGTCCCAATTTTCCCACATCTTCTCCAACATTTATCATTTTCCTTTTTTGTTCATATTAGTCAATCTGATAGGTGTGAGGTGGTCTCTCAGAGTTGTTTTAATTTGTCTTTCTCTAATCAAAAGTGACTTACAGCATTTCTTCATGTGCCTATACATAGTTTTTATTTCTTCACCTGAAAAATGCCTCTACATATCTTTTGACCATTTATCAATTGGGGAATGGCTTGTATTCTTATAAATTTAACTCAATTCTCTATAAATGGAGAAATGAGGCTTTTATCAGAGACATCTGCTATAAAGATTGTTCCCCAGCTTCCTGCTTTCCTTCTAATCTTGGTTACGTGGTTTTGTAAGTGCAAAAGCTTTTAAATTTAATATAATCAAAATTATCTATTTGATGTTTTGGAATGCTATCTCATTTGGTCATGAGCCTATAACTCATTTAAGAATTTGGATGCTATACCACTTGATGCATATATGTTTAGTATTGATATTACTTCACTGTCTATAGTACCTTTTTAGCAAGATGTAGTTTCTTTCCTTATCTCTTTTAATTAGGTCTATTTTTTCTTTTTCTTTGTCTAAGATCAGAATTGCTACCCCCCCTTTTTTTTTTACTTTTGCTTGAAGCATAATAGATTCTGTTCTAGCCCCTTTTACTCTGTATTTCTCTGCTTCAAGTGTGTTTCTTGTAAACAACATATTGTAGGATTCTGGTTTTTTTAATCTACTCTGCTATCTATTTCCGTTTTATGGAAGAGTTCATCCCATTCACAATTATGACTACTACCTGTGTATTTCCCTTCATCCTATTTTTCCTCCTGTTTGTCCTCTCCTTTCACCCTTCTCCTCCTTGACAGTGCTTTGCTTCTAACACCTCCCCCAGTCTGCCCTCTCTTCTAACAATTCCCTCCCCTCTCCTCCTTTACTTAAGCTCTTCCTTTCCAACTTTCCTGTAGGGTAAGATAGATTTTTATATTCAATTGATTGTGAATATTATTCCCTCTTTGAGCCAATACTGATGAAAGTAAGATTCAAGTGGTGTCCATCACCCACTCTCCTATCTTTCCCTCTCCTGTAATAGGTTTTTTGCACCTCTTCAAGTGAAATAATTTACCCCATTCTATCTCCCCCTTCCTTCTGCATCCAGTGCACTTCTCTTTCTCATCCCTTAATTATTTTTTATGTCATTCCCTCCAACTCATCTTATAGCCATACACTATCTCTGTATATTCCTTCTAGTTATACTATTAGTGGTATAATTTTTGAGAATTTTAAGTATCATCTTCCTATGTAGGAATGTAAACAATTCAGCTCCATTAAATCCCTTATGTTTTCTTGCCCTTTCTTACCTGTTTAGGCTTCTCTTGGGTCTTCGTATTAGATTTCAAATGTTTTTGTTCAATTCCGGTCTTCTTCTTATGAAAGCTTGAAATCTTTCTATTTCACTGTATGACCATTTTCCCCTTTAAGTATTACACTTAATGTTGCCAGGCAGGTGATTCTTGGTTGTAGTCCTAGCTATGGCCTCTGATCCTTTAATGTTACAGCTGCTAAATTCTGTGTAATCCTGATTGTGGCACCCTGATATTTGAATTCTTTCTTTCTGGCCACTTGCAGTATTTTTGCCATGACCTGATAGTTCTGCAAGTTGGATATAATGTTCCTTGGAGTTTTTATTTTGGGATACTCTTTCCTGAGGTCATCAATGGATTCTTTCAATGCCTATTTTGCCTTCTAGTTCCAGGATATCAGGTAAGTATTTCCTTGATAATTTCTTGAAAGATGCTGTCCAGATCTTTCTTTTGGTTATGGCTTTCAGTTAGTCTAATAAATCAGACATTATCTCTCCTGGATCTATTTTCCAGGATAGTTGTTTTTCCCATGAGGCATTTTGCATTTTCTTCCATTTTTCACTCTTGTGAATTTGATTGATTCTTGATATCTCAGAGTCTTTAGCTTCCACTTGTTCAATTCTAACTTTTAAGGAGTTTTCCTCAATTAGTTTTTGTACTTCCTTTTCCATTTGGCAACTGTACTTTTTAAGGAGTGTTTTCTTCAGTGGACTTTTTTTTATCTCCTTTCCCATTTGGTCAATCCTTTTTTTTTTTTTTTTTGCTTTTTGGAGGGGAGAAGGCAAGGCAATTGGGGTTAAGTGACTTGCCAAAGGTCCCACAGTTAGTAAGTGTTAAGTGACTGAGGTCAGACTTGAACTCAGGTCCTCCTGACTCCAGGGCCAGTGCTTTATTCACTGCACCACCTAGCCGCCCCCAATCCTACTTTTTAAGTAGTTGTTTTCTTTTTCCAGGTTGTTTCTTTTTTAAAAATAATTCTCTTGCATCACTCTTTTCCCAATTTTTCTTCTACCCCTCTCACAGGATTTTTAAGCTCCTTTTTGTGCTCTTTCTCAAGTTCTTTCTGGGCCTGAGACCACTTCTCATTTTTCTCTAGTTTTACCCTTAGGTGTTTTGACACTGTTGTGCTCTTCTGAATTTATGTCTTGTCCTTGTCCTTGTCACCACAATAAAACTTTCTGTGGTCAGAATCTTTTTTTTGATCATTTTTTTGCTCATCTTTTTGGCCTTTTCCCTTTCTTTTAAGTTTGACCTCTGCTCCCAGGGTGGAAGGGGCACTGTTTCAGGCTTCTTATGCCAGGGGCTGCAGGTCCTGGCTATTTACCTGTCACTGTACTGATACTGCCCTGAGGCCCCCAGGGAGACCCTTGTGCTGTCGCTGGGGGATAGGGAGAAGAGAGGAGGTCCTAGTGTTGATGTCTGGTGTGTGTTGAGGTTGGTGGGGTGTTTCTGTATTTCCCCAGGGCTACACAGAAACATATGGCAGTCTGGTTGCTGGAGGTTGCCTATTTGCCCAGGGCTATGCTTAAGCATGTGATAATTCTTGGAGCTGGAGTCTGCCGTTCCTCTGGCTATGTTAAAGCATGTGGGGGGTCCTAGTGGTATTGGCCTGTTCCACCAGAGGGGCTCAGGATCTCCTGGTGGTTTGCCGAGGTGGAGCTTGCTGCTGACTTGCTAGGATGCTTCCTGTCCTGGACTGCATGCCCCTTTTACTGGAAGGAGAAAGACCTTTCTTGTCAATCTTTCAAATTTCTTGGGCTGAAAGACTGTTTCATTCCATCTTTCTGCTGGTTCTGTTGTTCCAGGATTTATTTCAGGGCACTATTTTATGGTTGCTTGGAGGTGAATACGGGATAGTTACAGTGATTTACTTCTTACCCTGCCATCTTGGCTCCCAGAATCGAGCCCTTTCATTTATGGATGACAGAACTCAGGGCCAGGGAGACTAACTGACTGACTCAAAGTCACATCAGTGGCAGAGCTGGGATTTAAATCCAGGTCCTGTGACCCCAAAGCCAGTGCTCTTTTCACTACACTATACAGCTTTAGCTGGAGCTGGCATGAAACATGGTTAGTATAAAAATACAATGATGAAATGAGAAAAACCTCAGACAAAGTTACTTTCTGATGCCTATACCATTAGAAGACTTGCTTACAAAATCATTCAGAATGCAAGAAATTCCACACTAACAAACTAGCTATGTGCTGGTTAGTCAGGCTACTGGATGTTAAGATTCTTGAGTAATTACATATCTCGATTAGGAGGCTTTACATTGTTCTAGGAGTTAATGCAATATAACAGTATCATCAACAAGCTGTAACATTTGGAGGACTTCATTGCATAGAGGGAATGGCACTCCAATTCAAACTCTACACTGGACCCTCCATGAGAGAAGCAAACACCTTTGGCAACATATATGTTATTCAGACATGTCTACTGAATCAAATGCTTCTGAATAACAAAACAGTAAATATATAATATTATGGATTCTTGCTTTAAAGTAATTATATGACTGGAAATAGCTAGAACATCATCTGCAAAAGTGTTCTTGTCTTAATGCTTAATGGATACATGGATTACTCTTATCAATATTCTGTAGGGGTGGGCTGGTAGGTATATATAACAAAGGTTATTGATATTCTCAATTGTTATCCCCCCTCCTCACCTAATAAGATTTAAGATTTTTCCACCCAAGTCTTTGGTATCCCCGCTTCTAACATATTTCAGGAGGTTTGCCTTATCAATACCCTCAAAACAAGGATGGCGCCGTATATACTTGTCTACTTTAACTTCTCTTTGCCTAGCTTTTCCTCAGTGCCATTTCTATTTTCTCATCCAGCACATCAGGGACTATGGCTGGCCATCCTATTTTCTTTCCCATTCTAGTTGAGCTTCTGATTTTCTGGATTTTGGCACTGCCCCCAAGCCTAGAACTTCCATCCCTTACAAGACGCACCCCACTTCCAGCTCTTTGTGTATTGTCTTTCCTTATGAGATTGGAAGCTCCTAGACTAGAAGAGAGAAATGTCTTTTTTTCGCTTGTATTTGTATTCCCAGAGCTTGACACATTGCCTGGCACATAGTAAATGCTCAATAAATGCGATAGTTCTATCATCACAGATGGAGAAGTTAGTTATAGAAGTTATGAGATACCTTTTCATCTTTTTTAATCTGTTCATTGTCCTTTGAATTTTATCCTTAAATGCCTTCAGAATGATTTGACTTAGTTGGATCTCTCACCTATATAAAAGACTAGATAACTCTGAGTCATATAATACCACAATCTCTAAAGACTTGAAGTTGAGGGAGGCAATGAAGAGGGATACCTATATATATAAACGAATACTTTTCTTCAATAGAAGCCTTTGACTTCTTGTTTCTTATTCGTGAACCATGCTTCCCAAAATATTTTTCACTTTCCTTCCCTATGCTCATCTTGCATAGAAGTCACCCAATATTAAAGTAAATGTTGATATGATTTGGAAGGTTTTATTAACTTCTTTATACCTTTTCATCCTGTTTGACAGATGTTAGTACATAAGCTGTAATAACCACTGGGATGGTATTTTTGCAGATGCTTATCACAAGCACTGAAATATAAGATGCCTAAATGTACTATGAAGGTATGTTTCTTGCTGCCTTTTGACAAATAAGAAAGCCACTTCTACTAGATTATTCATTCACCACTCCACGAAGGGCCTAGAAAACATCCTTCCATTTACTAGCAACTTCTTTTTATCTTCTGTTTGCTTTTACAGTGGCAATGTCAAGAACAATGATTGTGTTCTTCTGACTCTGTCTGCTCATTGGTTAACGTACAAGGATTTTGCATTTAAAGTACCAGCAGCTAAGTTAATGTTTACAAACAGGTTGGTATGAGTCTTATTAGTTCCTTTTCTACTACTCCAATGTCAAAAATGTAAATATGAAAATGGACTGTCCAGGACCTAATGTTATTTTGTATTTTTTCTTTGTTTCATAGATGATCACAGTTAAAGAATTCATCACGTAATGCCCCCAGCTTACTGGTGACAGCCTTTCTGTACTTAACAAGGCACAATGGTCCTCAAGAAGCCGTTTGTTGCTAGATGGGGTCTCAATGGAAGCCTTCCCAGCATGGTGAAACCTAGTCAAGTTTATACTCTATTGACTTTCAGTTCCCACCACGGTGCTGTGCCACCTTGGGCAAGTCATTTAACCTCTCTGAGCCTCAGTTTCCTGATCTATGATATAAAGGAAAGGTCTCTTCCAATTCTGAATCTAAAGTCCTGTGTTCTAGCCCTTGAGAAACCAGGATCACCCCCATACATGATGCACTGGAAGTTGGACTGTGTGAACTTCAAACTAAATGCTTTTCCTTTAATCCAGGACACAACAGAATTGAGTTTATTCAATTATCAATTTTAAAAAGTACCCTTTATTAAGATACCAAGGTAGTTCTAAATTCTACCCACATATTTGTTAACTAAGTGATTGTGGGCAAGCGCTTACAGTTTCTCTGAACCCTGGTACTGTCATCTTCACAATATTCATAGTAATTATTTCATAGGTTGTTGAGAATATCAAATAAGATGAGGAGCAAATAGTGCATATAAAGTACTATATGAATGCCAGTTGGGAGCTGATATCTGAAAATTACATATCTTCAACATCATGTGTACTGTAATTCAAATATAAAAAGCCTAAATGGATACAACATCTCTCTTTCAGATATTACTTTTCTTGCAACACTATAGAAAAAATAGAATTATTAACCCTATTTCACAGAAAGAAACTGAGCCTTAAGACAGGCAAAATGAATTGTTCAACTGTATACCTAGTGACACTCCAATAGCTTCAGCTAAATTTTAAGTGCTATAACATTTAAAAGTTTATTTCACAAATAATCTTAGTTCTACTTTGTAGTCAAATGTTTGCCTTATTTATTACTGGGGAATATTATGAGATGAGACTCCTCAATTTATAACTGGCTAATATACTGCTTTGCACTATGCTGTCTTCCTTTAGGAAATATATTTTAAGTTTTTATAGAAGTAACTGCCTTGTTTTGTTGGACATAATTTAAAAATTGCATAATTGCAAATGGTAACTGGGAAAGTCATCATATTTCTCTATGCCTCAGTTTCCTCATCCAAAAAGTGGGGTGGGGGGCGGTGTGTAACTAGATTATCTCTCAAATCTGAAAGAAATAATTATCAAGTAATATTTTAAATACATATTTGAGATTACTGTATGCAAAGCACTGTGCTTGCCTTGGTTACCAGAAGTCAGTGTAACAAAGGAAATCATGGTAAAGATGTTCCAGAAAGATGTTACTGATATACTCTGCAGCTTCATTATAATGCTCTCTGTCTAATATATACTTTAGGATATATTATATGAGCAAATACTACAGAGAAGATCACTCTGATACTATGCTTCCAATAACATTTCCTTCCCATTAAATCTAAGGAAGTCATCCTTGCTATAGAAAACATGTTATATTAAGGATCCAGTACACTTCATTATTTAATTTGTCAAAAATCCTCACAACCTCCCCAAATAAAACCACCTACCATAAAGAGACTTGGCAGTCATGGTACTCACCATTTTTACTACATTTTACAATTTTATCTAGATTCACATGAGTGGTTACTACTCTACCAAATCCAAAAAAAGACTTCAGTTAAAAGCCATGAAAAAAGATTTTTCACAACCAACAGAGAATATTCATATCCTTTTGGACTTTATTTCATTAAAACTGTATATCCATGGCACTGTAGAGATTAATAAAGAAGAAACAGGGCAACTATACATGAGAGGAACACTATGTTATGGATCTTACAACTTTTTCTACTTTGCCCATACTGCCTGTTTGGTGGCACTAATCTGAGATACACTAGAAAGGAAAGGAAGCCAAGACAAGGAAAACTTATTCTGACTACACTATGGATACTGTTAACTACAGACTAAATTTTGTTGCAAGCATGAGAAACAAAACAGTAACTGGGGGCTTTTAGAAACAGATTTCTTTTAACTCTTATTTTGTGCTTCACTAAACTGAGATTTTTGTCTTACATCATTTGGGGCTTTAAAGAGCTTGTGGTAAAATTTAAAAGGATGAAACCCAGCAGAGACAATTGCTATTAGTTAATATTTCATAATATTCACGCTTCCTTCACAGCAACTTGATGAGATAGGTAGTGTAAGTAATTAAGTGAACAAAAAAGCCTTTATTAACAACAAAGCACTATACTAAGTGTTGGGGATACAGAAAAACAAAACAGTCTCTGCTATCAAGAAGCTCATGTTATAAGGACAACTATACATATGAGAGATTTCAGCTTCCAAGTCATCTGGAAAGGTCCCCTGGTTGTTAAGGTAGAGCAGCAATACAGATGATGATGCGTATTCTTTTTTTTT
>JAQQSU010012461.1:0-11914 GCA_028627135.1 Pseudochirops cupreus
TATATATATATATATATATATATATATATATATATATATATATATATATATATATATATATATATATATATATATATACATTGAAGATAAAGAGTAATATAGGGGCAGCTAGGTGGCACAGTGAATAGAGCACCGGCCTTGGAATCAGGAGGACCCAAGTTCAAATTTAGCCTCAGACACTTAACACTTACTAGCTATGTGACCTGGGACAAGTCACTTAACCTCCCCCCACCCCAAAAAAAAGAATATAAATGAAATATTTGAATGGGAAAAGTTACTTTGATGTCATACAGTCAAAAAGAATTTAAAAGGCAGAAAATATCCATTCACCAATAGATATTTTATAAAAATAGATACGATTCTCATGCATACCATTCCCTTTTCCCCTCCAAAAAATTTTAAAAACTGAGAAAAATCAAAAGCTTGCCTTGATGGATGATGTTGCAATTACAATCAACAAACATTTTTAATTTCCTATGTACTAGGCGCTATGGTAGGGGCTGGGAATACTAAAATAAAAAGGTAAAACATCACTGCCCTCAAAGAACTTACATAATACCAAAGCTTTATGACGCTTGGCATTGAATAGAATCTTTTTTTTTTTTTGGCTTTTTGCAAGGGAGAGGGCAGGACAATTAGGGTTATGTAACTTGCCCAAGGTCACATGGTTAGTAAATGTGTGTCAAGTGTCTGAGGCAATATTTGAACTCAGGTCCTTCTGACTCCAGGGCCAGTGAGGGCACCATCTAGCCACTTCTATAGAACAGAATCTTAACAAATGCTTGTTGACTATCAGTCATACAGAGTATAAAAGGTGAAGGGGTAAGATGCAGAAGTTCAGTTAATAATTATACTTGTAACTATTGCTCTTTCATTTGTAACTATTATTCTATAAAATTACTTTTTTCATCTTAAGGTTTCAAAGCTTGTTACAATTATACACATTAAGTAACATCAAAATGTCACTTTCTGAAAGCAGCAGCCAGATCTACAAACTACTAAACTGAGAAAGTCAAACACAACCTATTAGCTTGAGAAAGTAACTGGCAGATTCCAAACTTTTCACAGATCCAGTTCTCATTAGAGCAGCCAGGTTCCTTCTCTTGCATTTAAACATGGACTTCAGATAAATCAGGCTGCTCTACTTCCCACCTGAGAAGTGCCTACTCCTAATTACATTTAACTTTACACATGAACACATCAAGCCTTCCAGCTAGCCTTAGGGCCAAGAAGTCCACAAACAAGGGGTTCTGGGCCAGGCCTAGACAGAAGGCACCAAGTGCTCACTGGCACTTTGCCTCTCTTTACAGGCCTACACCAGCTCCTCCCAAGGGCCAACTGATTTCCAAGAGCCCTCAAATGCAAATAAGCTCTACTGAGAGGACTAGTAAAGGAAGAGTGGTAAAGAGGGTCAAGGTTTTAAACTGAGAAAATAAAAGTCCAGAAAGCTTGGAAACTTTTCACCATTAATAGTGATTACCCTCAAGTTCCATTAAGGTATAATCCCTCAAGCAGTTTTGAAAAGCACTGTGAGCTGAAACAGAAAATCCTTCCCAACTGATTATCAGCCCACTGTGACAGTTTAAAAAAAAAAGTCTAAAAATCTTTCAATTATCACAAAGGAGATGTAATTCACCAAAAAGATTTCTGAACTTAAAAAAAAAAAGTACTAGGTGATCTTACTCTCACCTCTCAAGCTGTAATTCTCATGGGGCTGAGGTTAAAGAAGGGTGAGGAGAGCCAGAACAATCCCAAGGGCTTATTTTTATGCTACCCCTCCAGGACTATCTCATCTCTAGATGCAGCTATTTGGGGCTTAGAGTGTGATGGAACAGATCTATTAATCAACAATGCTTTGGTGGGGAGCGATACACTAGACAAAAATTATCAGCGAGTCAACATTACTTTATGGCTAGTACTCTCCTCTTCCAAAAGCATTTTTAATCTATCAGTCTGTACTGCATGGGCTAGAGTTTTGGAAGATCTGCACATTAAGTGAAACACCAAATACACCGAGATGCCAGGAATTCTGGCAGCCAATACCGTGCTGCACGTGCACGCATTCCTGCTCTAGTGAGGAGGTATTATCAACACTTCTCGTTGACAAGAAAGCAGCTAAAAACACCAACAACTCATCTGCAGAACTCAAACAACAGAGCACTGGGTCAGAGCTGTAACATGCGGGCTTGGATTGTACCACTCACAGCCATGGGAGGATGGGCAAGCGAGCAAACTGTGAGCCTCAGTCTCCTCACTTGCAAAACGGACTGAATAACACGTGAACAACAACAGACCTTTATCAAACGTTACTGTGCACAGAGTACGGTGGCTAGGCACTGGGAAACGTTATGTTTAGAGAAAATATTATCCTCGTCCTTATGGTTCCCTTCCATATTTTGTCAAATGGGAAACAACCCCAGAAAGAGTTCTAATATACAGTATTTTATGTTAAGTATTTCTGAGAACTACAGAATAAAGTTCTATATGAGATCTAAGGAAGGTTATTACTGACCCATAGTGTCAGAGAAGGCTTCCCAAAAGAGGTGTCACAAATTAATTTTAAAGTTTTGGCAGGAATTCAACAGGCAAAAATGCTGGGGTGGAGATGGAGGGCATATTCTAGGCCCAGAAAACAGTTTTGGCAAAGGCTTTGTAAAAGTAAGGGACTACACGGATTGTTCAGACACAGAAACTAAACCAGTGTGCCTGCTACAAAGACTGCATGGAGAGTTAATGTGAGATAAACTGGTAAAGTAGCAAAGAGGGTATCAGGTTATGGTGCATTCTGAATGTCTAGCAAACTGAACTTAACTCACTAGGCAATAAAAATCCCTAAAGAATTTTGAACAGGGGAGTCACATAACCAGATAAATGAATACGGATTATTTCGGTAGAAGTATAAAGGATACATTATAGAACAGAAGATCTGAAAAAAGGCTACTGCAATATTCTAAGTAAATGGTAATGGGGGCTTATGCTGTATAACAGCTGGGTTGTTGCAAGGAAAGCATTTGGCAAAAGCTAAAATGCTAGAGAAATATGAGCTATTAAGTGGTCAAAGATTTCCAGGAGACAGTATGACCCAAGGAGCACTAAGATGCTTGCATTTGCTTATGCTTATGATAAGGGATACCAGTTAGCAGGTACTTCAAATTTCCTTCCCGCTGTCTCCCCTGGTCATTGCTGAATGCACCCCAGTTTCTATAACGGGGACTACTGCATGTGGGCCATATTGATCTGAGTGGGTACACATTTTAAAATTCCCTGCAGAGCTCCATTAGGTACATCCAATTACTACCTTGAGGCTAACTGAAAAGAACAGAGGAATGCATGTATTATAACTTCTTACATGACTAGATAGTGTGAATTTAATTACCCTTATCAAACCGAAAAGCTAAAAACTATCCATTTGCACAGCTCCAGAGCCTCTCTCTCATTCTCTGATTTATGACAACTATACTTAAATGACTCCAGTGTATTTGACTTTGCATTCTTAAATGGAAGAGTCTTACTTTTCCTTTTCTAAAAACATTTCCTCAGTGTTTCAAATCTTACAGAGTATGACCTTATCAAATTTAATCAGGAAAAAATGATTCTATTCATTTAAATAAAACTATTCCACCCACAGAAGTAAATTGAGACATTTATTCTTCCTCAGTGCCCAAAATACACTCACTGCAATAAACAGGGCCAGAACTGAGGGCAGGACCAGAAGGCAATATGCAGCGGCAAAATAAAAGGCTATTACTTTTCACAAGTACACACATTTTTCATGGCAGAAAATTCCACTCCCTGAGGCTCAGAGCCTCTTTGGGGACAGCTGCACACATGGGGCACAATTTTCAACCCTTACAGACAGCACACAAACGCACCGTCTTGGTACAAGAGTCACAGTTCCAATGTTCAAAGAACCCTATAAAAGATGATACAGAGAGAAAAACGGACCAGCTTTTTGAAGCTTTTTTTTTCTTAGAAATCCCTGGCTGAATAGGAACTCAAATATGATCAAGCTTATCACCTTGCCCCAAGATACGTACATTTCTAAAAGGCCATGCAAATTCATGATACTTTTAAAAACGATAGGCAGCACTTCAGAATAAGAACCAGAGATATGTGAAACAATTTTAAGTTCTTCCAATTCATTGTTAACAGGCACATCAACAGAAATTCTGATTACTATCTTTCCTCCTCTACAAGGCTCATTTCATCCTTAACAAACCTACAATAGTGAGGTGAGTTTGGTCAAACTAAATTGCATCTCTAATATGAGAGCTACACTTGTGATTGCAGGACTCAATCTCAACAGCAACCATTTTACTTCACCAAAAATTACCATCTAATATCTCATCTCCATTTGCACTGGTTGTCTGATGTCTGCCCCCTACTCATGGTATTGTTTTTTAAACCCCATACTCTCAATGGATTTAAATGCCCCAGATAGCCATCTTGGAGTTACTGCTTACAAAGTTCAAATGCTGCCAGGATCAGAACCAAAATCTATGTGGTTCCCTGGGGGTAACTGGAATGCTACTTTCCCTGTGTCCTACTAGCTTACTGCCCTAACCATCAAGGGTAAGATAATACTGTGCCAACCTTCTCAATAATCATTGTGATTATCAGAAAACCATTTTAAAATGGATGAAAATGTTCAATTCTCTTAGAATGTAAATATTCTATATATGACCTCCAAGTCCATTACTGTCAGTATTAGAACTATATACAACAATATAAATCAAGTTAACTTGGAGAAACAACAAAATTCTCAATATTGGTGTCATAGTAGCAAAAGTAAAGGAAATATACTATCTCCTTCTTCTCTCTTAATAATAACCGGTATAGGTCAGGTCCTGGGAAGAGAGAGAGGAGAATATACTTTGTAGAGAGCTTGTTTGGGTGTTCTGTTGGAAAGTATTTGTGGTATCAAACAGTTATCAAAAATTTGCTTAAATAAATAAAATATATGGATACATTAATGAACTTTCACATGAAAACAGTTAAAATGTATATATACATATACATATATATATACACACACACATACACACATATATCTTTTGAAAATGAAAGTAAATTTCATTTCTATCCAAAGACAGATTCCCATACTAAAACCCCTCCCAACAGCAGATGTTACTGCTGGAGGCTACGTGTATAAAATGCTTGTGCATTAATACTAAACACAGAAATTAAGGAGTTATTTCCAGAATTTCAGCTGACCTACTTATAGACTCATAGGTATATAAACTATATGCACTAGAAGGGACTTCAGGAATTCTCTAGCCCAATCAGCGAATTACTGCAATCTGATTTTCTTCTAAAGAGAATTCTTCCTTTTTTTCTACCATCTCCATTGAAGCCCACATCTCCCTTCCCTCACCACCACCATCCTTCCCCTACACCAGCGGTTCTCAACCTGTGGGCCAGGACCCCTTTGGGGGTCGAATGACCCTTTCACAGGGGTCACAGTGGTCGCCTAAGATCATCGGAAAACACATATTTCCGGTGGTCTTAGGAATCAAGACATCACACACCATTCCTCTATCCATCTCCAGGTGGGTCTGCCCACATGCAGATATGCCCACATACGAGTATCAAAGGGTCGAGGCATTAGGAAGGTTGAGAACCACTGCCCTACAAAGAGCTAGGAGTCAGTATCCTCCTTGCTTCCCCTTTGCCACTTCTACTAAACCCTCCCTACACCACTCTCACATTCTTAACTCTCCTCAGGTCTCTCCACTCCAAGCCCTCCCCCTTGGTTACTTTAATATTCACGCTGATAACTCTTTGAGAACCTCAGTCCCTCAGTTTATCAACCTCAAATACCCTGACCTCCTCTGTCTGTCTCCACTGTATCCCAGCCACCCACGGTGGGGTGGGGGTGGGGTGTCACATCTTACCAATCAATCAAACACTACTTATTTTCATAGACAAAGGAATTAAGAATCAATTATTCAAAAGAATGGCATCTTTTGAAAAGGGCAACAATGCTTACTAAGTGTCAGACGCTGTGCTAGGTACTAAGGATACAAAAACAAAAGTGAGTCTCCTCCCTCAAGAAGCCTGCAGAGAAGAAAACATGTACTATACAGGTTTTTACAAAATACATAAAAAGCAAATACAAGATAACCTAGGAGGAGAAGGCACCAGCAACTAGGGGAACCATTCCCTTTATCATGAAGGAAGAATTCTTGAGAGGTCAAAGAAGAGAAACCAGGGCAGAGACACAAGGAGAGAAAGTAAACAGACCAATATGGCTGAACTGCAGAACGCAGGAGGGGAGTAATACATAAAAAGGCTAGAGGTAGGTATGGTGGGGTAGAGGGAAGACTTCCAGGCAGAAGACCTGGATCCCATCTCTGATGTGACCAAGGGCAAGTCACTTAACTTCTCTAAGTCTTGGTTTGCTCATCTGTAAAACTGAGATAATGCCTACAGCAGGGGTGGGGAACCTGCAGCCCGGAGGCCACATGTGGCCCTCTAGGTCCACAAGGGCGAGCTTTTGATTGAATCCAAACTTCAGAAGGTTCCCCACTCCTGGCCTACAGTTTGCTCATCTGCAAAATGGGGATAATGCCTATCTCAGTTATGGTGAAGTTCAAAAGAGATAGGGCATGCAAAGGATTCTGCTGACTCTTAAAGTAAAACAATGGATCCCAGAGGATATGACTTGTTTGGGTTTTGTCTTTGGAATGCCAGAGACCTAAATACTGTGGGTGCTTAATAAATGCTTACTGAACTGAATATGCACAGTTCTCCTCTAAGCACCTGCACAAACACACGTGTGCACAAACACCCACACCCACACCCACCACCTCCCCTTGACCCTGTCGTCTCCTCAAGTCATTGCCCTCTATTTATTCTTCCTTTCATCAATAAACCAGAAAGATGAGCTTTCAGTCTGTCACAATCCCCTCCCCTTCTCGCTCTCTTGCAATCCGGCTTCTATAGCCCTTCTCTTCTCTAACACTCTTTTCTCTCCAATGTCAGATATGAGATATGTTAAGGAAGGAGAACAAACAAGACTTGCCAACTGCCAAGTTGAAAATGGCAGGTGATGGCCCAACCTCCAGCTGGAACGGCGGCGCTCAGCGGCCACAGCAGCACTGGCAGCACTGGGAGCCCCGGCCCATGCTCCTGGGCCACACTCCTCATGCTCCTGGCTAGGCGGCAGCCACGGGTGGCAGTGACAGTGATTGCGCCATGGAGTTTGACGTGCGGCCCGGCGGGGTGGTGCACCCCTTCTCGCAGAGCCACATGAAGGCAGGAGGGCACACCTGCACATTCACATATGCTTCTCGAGGTGGGACTAATGAGAAATGGCAAATGAGCCTGGACCTCAGTAATGACAGCCGACTCCTCACCTGTATCATTTGGAGGCTCCAGGGAAAGTCTTACCTGTTCTTTACTCAGTTTATGGCAGAAGTACAGGGAGCAGAGATTGAATACGGCTTATTCTAAAGCTTCAACTGGAAAAGATGTAGATGTTCCCCTGAAACCTGAAGAATTTGAAGTGACCAGTACAGCAGTGACCCACAGGCAAGGAGCATTCTGATCTGAACTGTCCAAAATTGTGTTAGAGGCCAGAACAGGCCACGCTGAACGGTGATCTGAAGCCGCATCCAAAGTTTGTCTTGTTTTGTCTCTACTTGAAGTGACCAGAAGGGACCATTTCATGTGTTGATTTCCTGGAGGATATTTTCATGGTTTTGCCACACAGATGCCACACAGGGCTCTGCAGGTGTCAGACGGAGTAAAGCTCCGGAGCCTCTCTTTCAAGCAGGCAGGAGTGGCCTAGATCCTGGCTTGCCCACAGGCATCCTGTCACTGCTTTTCCTTCCATACCTCATGGTACTTCTGTTCCAAACAAAACTACTTTGATGCTTCCTAAGAAGGCGGCCTAAAGCAAACAGTCCCAAAGGGGACTCAGAATCACCTCAATGTTGCAGGAGCAGACTTGCTTTCCTGCCCAGATGGGTGCCTCTGTCCAGGGCCCTTTTCGTCCCCAGAGGGGGTGCTGGCCATCTGCTGCCCCATGTCTAGGTCTGAAATCATCAGTATGAGGAAGGGCAGGGCAGCTTGATTCTGATACAAACAGAAATCCAACCAACTTGTTGCAGTATAGTTTCAGAACTATTTTTATACATCTACTCCATTTATTTCCTTGTAGATTGACTGTGAAGGGAATTCAATATTCTTTCATGTTTAAATAAATGAATGGAGGCTAGGGCAGGGTTAAAAACTCAAAAAAAAAAAAAAGGCAGGTGATGGAGACAACTCCTAGACTGGAAAGCTGAGGGGCCTGAAGAATAGGGGTAACTTCAACAGAAACAGGATCATTAAGAGGCAGTGAGAGTTTAATGGGAAAGGAAAGAGTTTTGCTTGGGACCTGTTAAGTTTGTGTTCCCTGTGGGACTTCTAGATAGAGTGCAAGCAAAAAGAGACGAGGCACTGGAAATCAGAAAAGAGATGAGGGTTGCATGTGTAGATGTGGAATTTTTCTTCAACTTGGTGGAATTTTCTTAATAACTGCTCAATAAGCAGTCACATATCACAAATTTAATTTAGCAAATATTTCCTTAAGTGATTACTGTACTTGATAACAAAAACACTAGCCTCAGCTCCATCACCCATTAGATGACTATGGCCAAATTCACGCTCTGAGCCTTGCTCTTCTTGTTGGTAAAATAGGGATGATATTCCATACCTCAAAAGGTGTTGAAAAGAAAACACTTTGTAAACCTTAAAACACTATAGAGCTGAGTACTATTATTACTACCTACAAGATATTGTATGTGTTATGTACAAAGATGAATAATAAAGGTGCCTGGCCTCAGAGTCTACACACCCAAGAAAAGCTGGCCCTTAAGGAACACTGACTGAAATGAAACTGTAGTTGAATGGAACTACACTGCCTTTAGAATGTAACTGGAGAAAAAAAACAACACATATACTATATCCCTGAAGACGACTGTTTTTTCCGATTCATACCAAAGTGATATTCCTGAACCACAGGTCTGACCATGTAATTCTGCTCAAAAAGCTCCAGTAGCTCCCTATAGCCTCTAGGATCCAAAATAAACTCTTCTCTTTGATACTGAAAGCTCTTCACCACCTGGCTCCAGTACCTTCCCATACTTAGTAGACACTATCCTGCTTCACAAGCTCTCCAGTTCACATCAGCCTCCTTTAAAGTGCTCACACACAACATTTCCATCCTCTACTGCAGTGGCTCTCAACCTTCCTAATGCTGCGATCCTTTAATACAGTTACTAATGTTGTGGTGATCCCCAACCATAAAATTATTTTTGTTGCTACTTCATAACTGTAATTTTGCTACTGTTATGAATCATAATGTAAATATCTGATATGCAGGATGTATTTTCATTGTTACAAACTGAACATAACCCACAGGTTGAGAACTGCTGCTCTATTGGGTGTCCTTGCAGAGGTCACCTCCCATGCCTGCAATATCATCTTTTTCTTATCTCCACCTCTTAAAATAACTTGCTCCATTCAGACCTCACTTCAACTACCAAATACCACTTGAGGTCCTTCCTAATATCCCACAAATTATTTTTGTATTTTGTACATGCGTATTGTTTACTTTTACTCTGCCATCTTGGCTCTGCCTCCCCTTTTAAATTTTTTTAAAATTTATTTATTTTTAGTTTTCAACATTCATTTCCACAAGATTTTGAGTTCCAAATTTTCTCCCCATTTCTCCCTTACCTCCCACCCCAAGATGGCAAGCATATTGATTACCCCTTCCCCCACGTATTGTTTACTTTTATGTACATTTGTTTCGCCTGATAGAATGCAAGTTTCTTAAAGACAGGGTCTATTTTCAATGTTATCTATTTCCAATCGTAGAACCAAGAAGGTGCCTAATAAGTGCTTACAGAATGTTATTAATCCCCTCCCCCCAATTCTTTTCCTTTCTAGACTAAGCCAGTAGTTACCTCAGATATGTATATTACAAACATAAAAACAGGAAAGGAGCATCAAGAAATAACGTGGACAACTTTTCTATTATTTGCTGGTGTTCTGAAGAAAGTCTGTCAACCACAGATTCTCCTTTGATATTATCCATAATTCTTTTCTTTGAACAATAAGCTCAACGTGCATAGCCATAAATTTAAAGAAGATCCATTACTTACACAAAAAAAGCTGACTGATCATATTCTAGAGATGTCACACTACAATTCTGCTATTGCATTAATAATTATTTGCACTTAAAGAACCCTATAACATAAGGGCATAAGAAAGCGTGAGCATTATATACCTTGTTACCATCCATTCTCCTACCTCATACTGTGTTATGACCTAGTAAAGCAGCCAACTGCTAGTCTGAGGGAACATATGAAGGATTCCAAATATGTCCACAGGAAGAGCAACAGATTCCAGACCCACCACAAAATAGCTCTCTATACCAGTTATTCTAAAAACGTGCTTGGTTGAGATAGGAAGAGGTCAGGAAGCACACACAGTTAAAATGCTTTTCAATCAAATACTTAACAAAAGAAATAAAAGAAAATGCAAAACCTGGAAAAGGTTAATTATTTTAAAACATCTGGAAACTTCTAAGATCATCATTGTGTTTCAGTTTTCCAAAATAAAATCAAATAATTATCACTGAAGCATTTGAAGAAAGTTTCGCCTCAAAATGCAATTACTTATAAAACAAGCAGCTTCTGAAAGAGCAAAAATAAAATCTGCTCAATTTTCACAATATCTTCTTGTCTCCTAAAGCTGTTATTGCTCATTTTATGTGTATATGTAAGAGAGGGGGTATTGCCAAGATTTCACCTTGGAGCGTCTATATTTCAACCTGAGTGCTCAGTCCAGGAGCCAAACATGACCTCCTCACTGTGCCTGCACAGCTCTGGCTTCGTCCTCTGGCACAGTCCTCATGCCATCGTGGAGCAACAAGCTACGGCTCTCCCCTAGCTCTTCGCGGAGTTGCATCTGCAATGAATGTATGACTGACCACAAGACAAAAATCATGGGCCCTGAGAGAAAAGGTCCTCTAAGGCAAAGTGACAAGGCCTCTCTCTAGAGTCTGTCTACAGCTAACAGGACAGTATCATACAAAGGCTTTTGCTCATGTGCCTTTTCAGGTTCCCAAACTGGTCCCATTTGGATCTTCTAGATCAGCGGTTCTCAACCTGTGGGTTGTGACCCCTTTGGGGGTCAAACAACCCTTTCACAGGGGTCACAGGAGTAGCCTAAGACCATCGGAAAACACATATTTCTGACGATCTTAGGAACCGAGACACTGATCTTCTATCTGTTTCCAGGCGGGTCTGCCCACATGCAGATACGCCCACATACGAGTACTAAAGGGTCACAGCATTACGAAGGTTGAGAACCACTGTTCTAGATAAAAGCACATGACAATTTTAAACAAAGAATTCTGTAAGTTACACATTCTGGATCTTGGGTTTTCAATAACCTAAAGACACTTAAAATTACCTTGTCTCCCCTAAACTTTCAAAATACATACAGTAACATTCATTAAATACGCCATACAGTATTCCGGAATATCATATTCCAGGCCCTTCGATCCCTTAATGTAGAAGCTGCTAGATCCTGGGTTATCCTAATTGTGTTTCCACAATATTCAAATTGTTTCTTCCTGGCAGCTTGCAATACCTTCTCCTTGATCTGGGGATTCCGGAACCTGGCTATAACATTTCTAGGAGTTTTCTTTTGGGGATCTTTTTTAGGAGGTGATCAGTGAATTCTTTCAAGTTCTATTTTGGCCTCTGGTTCTAGAATATCCAGGCAATTTTCCTTGAGAATTTCCTGAAAGATGCTTTCTAAGTTCTGTTTTTGATCATGGCTTCCTGGTAGTCCAATAATTTTTAAGTTGTCTCTCCTGGATCTGTTTTCCAGGTCAGTGGTTTTTTCAAGGAGA
>JAQQSU010012462.1:0-11914 GCA_028627135.1 Pseudochirops cupreus
ACTTTTTAAGGCATTCTTCTCTTCATTGTCTTTTTAGGCCTCTTTTGCCATTTGAGTTAATCTATTTTTTTAAGGTGTTATTTTCTTCAGTCAGGTTGTTGACTCTCTTTTCATGATTTTCTTGCATCATTCTTATTTCTTTTCCCAATTTTTCCTCCACTTCTCTTATTTGATTTTCAAAATCCTTCTTAAGCTGATCTATGGCTTGTAGGCCATCTTCATGTTTCTTGGAAGCTTTTGGTGTGAAAGTTCTTACTGTGGTGTCTTTCTCCCATTCCATATTTTCATCCTTCTTGTCCCCAAAGAAGGAATCTAGAGTTTGGTTGCTGTTCTTACTTTGCTGCCTTTGCCTGCTCATGATGGCCAGTCAATGATATTTTAGCTCTTTGGAACTCTGCTTCCAGAGGGGAAAGCTCTGTCCAAATCACTGGGGTTTTCCCAGGTGCCAGAGCTATTAGGGGGCTGTCATTTTTTTGCAGCACCCACCAGCTTTGGCTCACTGAAAACACACGCCAGTACCACCATCGAAGACCATGATCCAGATCCAGGCCACTCAGTGCAAGAGCACTTAGCCTCTGAATGACCTCTTAGCCCCCCTGCAGTCTGCAGGCCAGGAGCTCTGAAGCAGCCAAGTGGAGGCAGCTTCAGGGCCTCCACTTCTGCTGCTTCCTTGCCCTGGAGGCTGTTTGGCTGGATGGCTTTTCTCCCCCATGTTTAGCTGAGTTTACTGACCTTTCACTTAATCCTTCTTTCTTATGCCTTGATAATTCTGGAAACTGCCACAGCTGCCACTGGTACACTCTCCTGAAGGCTCCTCCTGGCCACCTGGAGCCAAGCCTTGGTTTCAGGCTGGGTTGGTTTCAGCTCCCAGCACTTCGATGATCCCTTCCTGCCAAGCTGCCTTCAGTGGGAGGTGTATTTTTCTGAGTTTTAAAGCCCTAAAATTTGTTTAGAGTCATATTTTATGAGTATTTGAGGTGGCTGTATGAGAGCTGCACAACTTCACTTCTCCTACACTGCCATCTTGGCTCCGCCCCTCCTTGTTTCATTCTTTATACTTGTATAGCTATGACTTTGCATAGTGCAGCCAGATATATGTTGTTCAGGTCTTTCAGTCATATTCAAGTCTTTGTTGATCTCATTTGTTTTTTTCTTGGCAAAGATCCTAGAGTGATTTGTCTTTCCCTATGCCAGCTCATTTTATAGATAAAGAAACTAACGCAAAAAGTGTTGAGACTTGTCTAGAGTCACTCACCTGGTAAGTATCTGAGGTCAGATATGAACTTGGGTTTTCCTGATTTCAGACTCAATTCTCTATCCCCTGCACCATCTAGCTGCCAGCCAGAAACATTTCCTGCTCAGGTGTTTTCTGTCATGTCTGATTCTTTGCCACCCCACTTGTGATTTTTTGGCAAAGACTAGAGTGATTTGCATTTTCCTTCTCCAACTTATTTTATGGGATGAGGAAACTGAAGCAGAGTTAATCAAAGTGTTGAAGGTCACACAGCAGTAAATATCTGAGCTTGGATTAAAACTCAGGAAGATGAGCCTTCTAATTCCAGTCCTGAAATTCTCTATTGCACCACCTACTGTCCCAAGACACACAATAAGCAATTAATAAACATTTGTTGATTGACTGGTTAATTTTATAAGTAGAAAGTTGTAGTTAAAAATCAGTCTAAGTCCTCTGCTTCTTAGATAGGAATTGGACCACAGATTTAGAGTGAGAAGATATCTTAAAGGCTATTTATGAATCCAATCTCATCATCTGACAGATGAGACCCAGACAGGGTCTTGTGATATGCACAAGGTCACATAATTATTAAGTGAAAGGGGAAAGAGCTCTATTCAGTGAATGAATGAATGATGGAAGAGGAGAATCATTTATTAATTTGTTACTCTATTGAAGTCACTGTCTCTGCTACATTTCATGGATAAAAATAAGGGAAGCCTACCTCCATAGGGCAGATGTGGCCAAGGCAGGAAGTTTTACACTGCAGAGTGACAGTGATGTTAAGTTGATATATAGTACAGTCAATTGACTTTGCCATTTTCAAAAATAGCAGAAACATTGCTTTCTGTGAGAAGGGAAAGAGAGAGAAAGTTGGGGGAGGAGTATATGGTAGAGAATCCAAATGCAAAAACAGATTAAAGAGAAAATAGCCTGGGTGCATGCTGCATGTGATTTGCTATCTAAGACCAATGATTAGATCTAACAAGCTATGTGTACTAATTTGTGGGCACTTATTTATCAATGTGACTTTAGACAAGACCTCAAAAAAAGAAAGAAAATTTATTAATTATCCCAGGGACTAGGTGAATGAGTCCTGGAGTTCCAGTGTGTGGCAGTTCATGTCTGGAAGTTTAGAATTCAGGAGTTCAGGACTAGAGGTTCAATATAGAAGCCACTGGTCCAATTGGTGATCTGTAGAATGAAAGCTGTAGAATATAAATAAATAAATAAAATATCTGTAGAATAAGATGTTGAGGAGGCTTGTTCAGACAGCCCATAGAGTTACATGTGATAATGTGAGAAAGAAGCTATTCTATGTACTATGAGCAACTACTGACGAAGGACCTAAAAAATGGGGGAAAACTTTCAATACTTTTAAATGAGTGAATATTTCATTAGTAATTTTCTAGAGATGAATAAAGATTAAATTGGCACTCTTTAGAATGGATATTGACTTGATGTCCCTTGCAGTAACTCCTCACAGATGGGGAATATGAGATTTATGACATCAAGAATGGGAGTGTCTAACAAAGGAATAAGCAGATAGCTCTGCCATTGTCAAGAGGCAGTCAGCTTCAGCGAAGTCATCATGAGTTTTCCATAAATAACCATCTCAGCTTTCACCAGCAGCTGTTGCCCTTTGCTGACATGGAGACACATTGTTGCAAGAAGTCTTCCTATTCTGGCAGTTGCTCCTGAGAAATTTTAGCATTATTAACTTCCCATTTGGGTTTCTGATTGACAGCAGTGCCCTTCAGCTGATGGCTAAGGTTAAGGTTCAGAATGGAAAGAGGCTTAAATCAGGGTTGCTTTTTTTTTTGATTGCTTCTAACCAACAATAATGGCTCCAGGTCAGTGCATGATATCCCAGGAGACTAAGGAAGAAGATCTTGTTGTCCATTTCCATGCAAATGCCTTTGATTAATGAAATTAGGAGCTCCTTTACATGGTGACCAGATATCAGAAGGAGGCATCAGGGTTTTCTTAGTCATATTTCTTCCTCACTAGGGGTGACAACTAACACTTAGATAGAGTTTGGAAGTTGAGAAGACAATTTACCAATATGAAATGTTTCCAAGTTTATAATACCCCTGCGCGGAAAGTATCACAGGTATTTATGAAGATTACCTTTCTTCTTCTTCTTTTTTTTAATTTGATGAAAGCACAGATCAGAAAAGTAATTAATGTGATTTGACCACAGTATTTTAGCCAGTAAAAGTTGTAGGCAGAATTGGAACTGCCTTTATATCACCTCCTCTTGGAAGTTCTTTTTTTCTCTTCCAAATGTAGTTCTTGTGATCCCTGTGCAAGAGGCCTTTCCTGATTCTTCAGGTAGCTGTTCTTGAAACTGAAATGACTTTGATTTACCTTCTATTTGTAGCATCTGAGTGTAATGCCCCTATCCCTGCCCACCAGCTAAGATAATGGGTGACCCAAGTTCAATGTACTCTATGGAGAAAAATCTACTAAAACTCCCAGCTCAGAAGCCCCCACTGATACATTTACTTTCTACTGAGCCAAAGGACATGATTCAAAGATAAAACATGATGAAAGAGCATGGGAGGAAACATAGAAATGGACTGTTTCTTCCATATACCTGGAACACACCCTCTTGCATGCACTTAGTCCATCAGTGGAAAGACTATCATTAAGAAACAAGGGGAACAAAACACACCAAAACACACCATTCAGATCCAAGGTACGTGTGGGGAAGGAAAAGCCAAGTTTCTGGTGTTGGAGGGCCACGAATATCTTTACAGGATACTGTGATGCTGCTCCTGATTATCCTGGCTTCTGCTTGCCTACAATGACACACAGACTCTCCCAGTCTATAGATCCTCTGCAGGACATATGGATGGACCGTGTAGTGTCTGCTAGACTTTTGTTCTCTCCTAAGCTCTTGTGACCACTGTTCATTAGTATCCTCCACAGGTCTTGTGGTTGCTGCTGGTAAATGCCAGATGAAGGGCCACTGGGAATAGAGTCTAATTCCACATTGGGATTTCAGTTGAGATTCTACATTTTCCCTATTCAATATTCATCCTTTATTCCTCTCCAGGATACATTCCAGACTCTCTCTATGAATCCTCAGAAACTTCTTCATCCTGGAAGATGCCCTTGATGTAGAATCCACACAATGGAAGTGCCATCTTTGTCTTCTCTTTAGCTGACTGGACTGATTGGCTGGCTTCTTCCCAAAGCTTCATTTAAGGAGGTAGCTCAAAACAGCCAAATCTCATTCTTATGTTGGCTATATTTCAACCTTCCCAATCAGATCCTGGGAATAGTCCTGCTATGCTCCCTTCTCTCCTTTCACCTTCCTTTTCTGTGTTATCTCCCTCTATCATAATGTAACTTCTTTTAGGACATATAGTAAGCACTTAACATGCTTTTTAATTGAATTGTTGATTGAAAATAAAGACTTTTGTTGTAGGGTTAGTTCCTCCTTAGTCATGTCACACTACATGCATGTTATATTGAGCAGAATTGTATTGTATCTTTTCTGAAAATACAACTGTTCCCATCCTATTCCCCCTAGATATCCAGGCATTACACTGGGAAGGAATTAATTTAAAAACAACAACAACAACACAATTTCAGTGAAGTTTCTTCCCATAATCATCCCTTTGGCTATCATGAGTGTTTCCTCTTCAGGGCAATAGCAACTATGAGATTCAAGACTCTGGAATGCAATATAGTATCAAAATCTATTGCTGGCATATTTAAATTTATCTTTCTTATTGTTCCTATTATTTAAAACTGAATATACTATTTACTAAGGGCAGAGAATTGGTGTCAACCTCACACAATTAGAAGTCTCTGAGGTTACCAGCTGATCAGACAAGAACTAAACTACACCCAATCAGCATCAGAACAGAAACTGCCTTCTCCCCTAAATGTCCAAGGGTTTGCAGGGTGTGAACACACTCTTCCTACCTCATCTTACTAATTTACTCCATCGCAAGATTCTTTGATTCTCTCTTTCACCTGAAGGAGGGGGGGGGAGTGCATAAACCAAATTAAATCCAGGGAGTAGGACCACTTTTTTCCCCCTCCTTTCTTTCCCCATTCCTAATTTTGATATGTATATATTATCCTGCTCCAACCTCTTTCTTGGCCTCAAATGTCACATCTCTAAATGCCTTTAAGGCATCTCAAAATAGATGTTCAGTAGACATTTTAAACTCATGTCCACAACGGAAATTGTTATCTTTCCCCTTCAACCCTCCTCCTTTCTACCTTCCCTGTTATGATAGAGGACAACACCATCCTTCCAGTCACTCAACCTAGGCCTCCTGGACTTCTGAGTTTTTCTTACCCACAATATCTAAGTTGTTGCCAAGGACTGCCAAGGTCACCTTTGTAACATTTTTTGAATGCTTCCTTTCATCTTATACTACGACCCCTCTAGGTCAGCCCTTCATCAACTCATGACTGGATCTGCCTCCCTCAAGTCTCTTTCTAGTCCAATCCATTCATTATTAAGCCACTGAAGTGATATTCATAAAGTACAGGTAAGATCACATCACACTCTGCTCCCCCTCCCTTTTCAAGTCAATGAATTTCATTGGCTCCCAGTGCCATGAAAATAAAATACAAACTGCTTTCCTTTGCATTTGAAGCATTTTGTTAGACAATCCTAGAAAGAAATGGACAAAATCCTCCAACATAATAATAAAAACAATAATTATAATTACCACAATCATCATCAATAACAATAGGCATTTAATAACTCTTTAATGTTAAGTATGGATAGCAAGGTGGTGTCCTGGATAGAGCACTGCACCTGGAGTCAGGAAGATCTGAGTTCAAGTACTCCTAATCACACTTACTAGCTGTGCGACCTTGGAAAAGTCATCTAACCCTGTTTGCTTCCAAATCCTCATGCTCAATTTGAGCCGGAAAAGGCTTAGTATCTAGATACTAGATACCATTCTATATCTTGGCCAAAAAAAAAAATCCTCTAAAGGTGTAAGGAAGAGTCACATATGACAAATAGCTGAACAAGAAAAGGTTAGCTATGCCATTTACAGATGTGATGCAATCTATTCTCTTAAAAAGAGCTTCCTATTAAATATCAAGCATATAAAAGTGAAGGCAGTAAAAATGTTGAAAAAGAGATCACCCAGGACTTTTAGAAAAGATGAAAGAGGTCAAAGGCAAGCAAATATTCAAAAGGTTCATGCTTTTTATCTAAATACTTTCTTTAAGAACAGAGTCAGAAGTTTCCTGCTATGGTTGAATATTGAATGCAGAAGAAAATGGTGCTGAAGACCTCATGATGCATTCAAATGCTGAGTTTCTCAAAGTGTAACCATTTCAGAGTAGTGAAGTTGGAGAAGTAAATCACACTTACTTTGTGAAGGAAGACCATCGACCAGATGGTGAACGCATCTAAATGAACATCATGGTAGGAAAAAAAAAAAAGCTTAAAGATGAAAAGAGAGACCCTAAACAATTATAATAATTTTTACATAGTGTAAAGAAATATTGATCAAAATGGATAAGCCCAGTGACAACTTCGATTATTAAAATGTTCATTGGTGAAGAGAAACTGTCGTGATGAGGAGGACAAAAACTTAAAACCACCCAATGCAACTAATACCTGACATGGTGCTCAAAGGCTATACCAGTTTAGTATACGAGTCTGTAAGTGAACATATGAAATATTGCTTTTTCAATCTTGAGATGTTTTATAAATGCTAGTAATGATTAGCTTTTATCAGAGAAAATCTCATAGAGGTGAGTGAAATGAGATTTTGAGAAGTATTGCCTCACAAACCTGAAAGTAATTGGAAAGGAAAAACAACTTTTCTGAAATGTTGACATGAGACCTCAGTAACCCTAATCATCCAAAAAACATTTACAAATGCTAAATGGAACAGATTTGCCAGCATTTGGAAAATCATATATTTGCATCATCATTGTCAATAGAATGACCACACTTGGACTCTAAACACTCAATACTTGATACCCTACATCAGGAATTGGAAATGACCCTAGAAAAGATGAAATTAAGAAGTGTGACTAGACATGAAAAAAAATAAATAGAGAAAAAATTTATGTAGGTGCAACAACATTTTGAAGTCCCTAAGGGATCACATTTCAAGATAAATAAGAGAGAAGGTGGAAAAGGGATGTGAAAATCTCATTATTACCAATAAAAAACTTGAATTCTATCTATAACTATCACTATATACATTACATGTATAAATAAATCTCTATATATTTTATATAGATATACTCAAATCTATTTTAAAGATGTATACTTTATTCCTTTAAAAATCTGATAACCATTATCAAGTGTGACAATATGAAGGGGACAATAGGCTAAGCCTAAGAAATAGGTGGCTCAGAATTTTGCATATATACACATACAATTATTTTGTGCAAGTGTGGAGGGGACTGTTGATAAGACATATGATAATGGAATAGATAGTTACTGAGATAAGCTTTTCTTCAGCAGATCACATCTTCACAAAGACTGATTGAAACATAGAGAATATAAGAACTTGTTTGGTTTTTTATTGACTAATTGTCAAGACAATCTCTTATTTTGTTGGGCAAAATGTAATATTCAGGAGTCATTGCCAAAACGATACTGTCTAGTCCAGTTTTCAACTCATGTTGGATTTCATGATAAATGTAAAGACAGAGAAAACTTTGGGCTATGTACCTCTGCTCAATAATATTAGGTGAGATGGCAAATGATGTGTTCAGTTTGCTGAAAGGATAGTACACTTTTGTCATAGAGAGAATCTTTTGCAGAGTTCAAAATGAAGAGTACTTCCCAGATCCTCTACATTACATCATTTAGTGTAAGACTCAGAATAGACAGAATTTTGTCTAACTATTCATGCAGGCAAAACCAAGTGGAAAAAGTATGTTCGTCATCTCAATTATAAACTGTGTGTGGATAGGAAACTTACCGCTTTACTCCAAAATTATCCATCAGATAAACTATGATTTGGGCCATGAATTGAATAGGTCAAAGATAATAACTTAGAATTTTTACTCTACCTCATTTGATTATTAAAAACATTTTTTGAACTCTCTAACACTTTTTTAAATTCTGATTTTTAGGGGAGGGGTTGAGTCCAAATTGTTTTTTTCTTTGAGGCTTTGGATATATAATTTTTGACTTTGTTGTCTTATTCTGAGTTTATATTTTGATATCCCCTGTCACCAGAGTAACTTTCTATGGTAAGATTATTTTTGTTTTGGTTTCCTCATTTTTCCAGCCTATTTCTTAACTTCTAATCTGATGTTAAAGTTGAGTTGTGCTCTTGGGTGCCAAACTTGCAGGTTTCTAGGTATTTTCAAAGTTAGTTAGGGGGAAGTTTTTAATTTTTCAGTTCCAAAGTGGTAGGATCTGGGGACAG
The DNA here is from genome assembly GCA_028627135.1 of Pseudochirops cupreus. Classification (NCBI taxonomy): domain Eukaryota; kingdom Metazoa; phylum Chordata; class Mammalia; order Diprotodontia; family Pseudocheiridae; genus Pseudochirops; species Pseudochirops cupreus. The sequence continues at coordinate 8,617 of JAQQSU010012462.1, forward strand.
GTGTGTTTCCTTCTTTCCTGGCCTGTGTTCTTTTCTATAAACAATCACAAACACTCTTTTCTGCACTGGAACTGTGACCAGGGCCCCTGTTCCCCTGGGGCCACAAGCTCTCATGTGCTAGTGGGTCTGTGACCCAGTATTGTAACTCTGATCCACCTATGGACAATGCAACCAAGTCTTGCACCCAGGGCCAACAAAGGGAGTCCTGTGATCTCCTTCTGATTATCTTTCAGATGCCCCCATCCTTACTATGTGAAGGCTGAGAGTTCTGTAAGCCTTACTGCTGCTACTGATTCAGTTGCTCCTAAGGGCTACTGTTGGTTTTCTGATTCCCTCTCTCTACTGGTGCATCCTGTGCTTACCTGATCACTACTCTCACCCTGTCATGAAAGACCTTTCCTGATGATCTGACCTTGAAAATTTTTTACTCCCTCCTTTTGTGTGATCTGGTCCTCCAGAATTCATTTTGAGGCATTATTTACAGTTGTTTGGAAAGGAATTTGAGAGAGCTCAGGTGAGTTCCTACCTTTTTTTCTGCTTTCTTGACTCTGCCTCTCTGTCCCTTACAATAAAGTCCATAATCTCATTAACCTTTCTGGCTGTCTCATCATACAGCTGACCCTTAATGACCTAGAAGTTCACTAAGGCCATCAGAATTGTTGTATCACCCTTCCTATTTGAATGGGAATTGTGAGGCTTATTTTTTTTTTGTATCCAAGTCTATAACTCTACATATACCCTTATTGCATTCTACCTCTTTATATTCACTTCAATGGTTGCACCTTTGGGGAATCCTGTCTTTGTGAGTGTATTAGCTATCCTTTCAAAATGATTGTCAACAACAAATTTTATATTTATTCTCTTTATGGTTTGATCCAAATCACTAATAAAAATGTTAATAGAATAAGGCTAAGCACAGATCCTTGGGGACCTCCCCTGAAGACCTCCTGTCTGAGTGATTTTGAATGGTTTACAACTCTGCCTTCAGTCTTCCAATTCAACCAATTCTGAATCTATCTATTCACATTATTGAAAATCAGTGCCTTTCCTTCACAAGAATAGTATTGAGATAACATGTGAAGTGATTTTCAAACTTCCAATCATTATTTGAATGTTATCTATAATAATAATCATGACAATTATTATTATTAAATTAGTCAAACACTTTGTTAATCATTTAAGCAATATGTGTCCACGGAATGCCTGCCATGTGCTCGTTTGTAATCCTGTCAATGGAAAGAATGATATGGCACTGCATGGTCTCTTTTGGATACGGTCATGCTGACTCTGTGTCAAAACTGCTTCATTAAACTCTAGATATCCACCATTTTAATGAATCTTTCTTTAGTTTTCCTAGGAATCTCTCTCCCTCTTTGCAAATGAAGACCACACTGCCCTTCTCCAGTCATGGATTACCTCCCTCATTTGGCTCAGTCATTGTGTCTGGCTACGCTCTCAAGACCCATGGATGTAGTTAATATGGGCCAGGAGACTTGAATTCTTCTAAGTCAGCTGAATGTTCTCTTATTATCCTCTTATTATAGGGAATTAACTCTAGAGCAGTCATTATTGTTTGGTAGTTCTAGTGCAAAATCCATTCTAATGATGAAGGAAAATTTTCAGCTGGCATTAAGCTGAGAGGGATGACATGAACATATGATGACAAAAGTAAGCATCATAACAAAAAAGCACCCCCCAACTTCCACTCTCCAAAAAGCAACAAACACAAGATATTACAGCTAGAAAGATGAGGTGCACCTCTTAACATGAAATGTAATGAGCTGTAATGCAAAGTTCCATGCAAGTTGAAAAGATGAATTCCAACTCATTGATACAAGCATGTATAGAATGTGCTTATATAGTTTATGTACATATTTATATCAAATGGTAGCCATCTCTGGGTAGGGGGAAGGGAGAACAAAAAAAGGGAAAAAGATATTGGCATGATACATGTGTGTGTGTGTACATATGGAATAGCAGGTTGTACATAATAGATCTGCAGGTACCTGTGCAATCATCTTTTTAATATATTATATGGAAATGCTTGTTTTATTCCATAAATTAAAAATCTAAAAAATCCAAAAAAGGATAGCAGAGTTGTGGCTAGGTAACTGTTTCTTTGTTGGGAAAAATCTAAAGGTTTTGTGGATAGAAAATTGAATATGAGTCAAGAGTGATATGAAGGCAGCAAAAGTCAGTGATATCTCAGTAGCATTAGGAGGGAAATTTTAGAACATAGATAAGTTGGACCTTATCTAGAAGGAGGAAGAAGGGCTATATTAGAGAATGGGATAGCATGCCAAATGTGAACCTGAAGAATGTAATTTTTGGTGGAGAAAAAAGTGAGATTGATATGTGCATTGTAGTAGAGGAATACAATAGTTTATAGAAGAAAAAGAAGAAAAGAATATTAAAAAAGAAATGTGAATTGATCCATTTGTAGCCAAAGTAGAAAACCAGGAATCATTGTTTTAAATTTCATGAAAGTAGATTTAGACTCAATGTAAGAGAAAATGTTCCATTAATAAATCTCTTCAAAAGTGGACTAGGATGCTTTGCTCAATGAGTTATTCATCATTTCAAGAAGGTCTTTGAGCAAATATTGCATGACCCCTTATTGATGATATTGTATAAAGAGATTCTTAGTCAAGTGTGAGCCAAACTGCCTATCCTCTGAAGCCTCTTCTGTCTCAGAAACTAGTTATATGATACAATTCAGTAGATTGCATTATTTTTTTTTTTCAGAAGGAAGACTATTTCTGTTGGCAAGTGACATTGACCACATGTTTCTATATCAATGTCTTCAATTTAAAATTAAAGATAAAAATACTTTTTGCCCACTGCCTTCTCAGAACTGTTTTGAGTTTAAACCAAACTGTCAAGTAATATGAAGCATTCTTGTTGATTTTTTGAGCATCTTATTCCATTTTCCAAGGTTCAGAGAAGAGGATATCACAGGGCGACATCATGAGTTCATTCTTTAAGGCAGCAGCTGATCCAGGAATCAAAAACACTCTTCCTAAGAGAAAGTTAGATTAGACTTGAAGGTAGCAGCTACCAGTATAAAGAAAAAACCCAAGAATATCCAGGGACTTAATGAAGGTCAAAGCCTAGACTGCCTACATAATCCAGTGTGTTTTCAGGGACCACTTTTCCTAATGTATCTCTTTCAGTCATTGGGTGTTTTTAATGTATCCAAACTATGAAAAAAACATATATATATATATATATATATATATATATATATATATATATATATATATATATATATATATATATATATATATATATATATATA
>JAQQSU010012463.1:0-11913 GCA_028627135.1 Pseudochirops cupreus
ATGAAAGGAATACATATGTATATATATGTATACATACACATATGTCTATATAGGAGGGTTTATATATGTGTACAAACACATATCTGTGTATGTATATATATGAGTACATAGAGTGCACAGGATCAATTGAATAAGAGGGGGGAAATACTCTAAAAGGTGAAATTCTGAGGTGGGAGAGGATTAGAATGAGAGGAGACAGGGAGAGACAGAATGCGGTTAATTATCTCATATTGAAGAGGCAAGGGATAATTGTTACAATGAAGGGGAAGAACAGGAAGGCAAAAGGGAAAGGGTCAACCTTACTCTCATTGAATTTGGCTTAGGGAAGGAATGACATATTATTATTATTATTATTATTATTATTATTATTATTTTTATTTTTATTATTATTAACTATATCCAACTGGGAATTAAGGTATACAGGCACTGTGGTAGGGAGATCCATCCTGCTCTCCTGGAAAGTCCGAGGGGCAAGGGGGAAGACATAAGAGAGAGTAGATTGTGGGAAGGGTTATACAGTGGGATGGCTGTTTTGAGGTGTTGGGTAGGGGAAAGATGGGGAGAAAATTTGTAATTCAAAATCTCATGGAAATGAATGATGTAAACAAGGAAATAAATTAAATTAAGAAAAGAAGAATAAAGTATTCTAAATAAATATCAATTCCTTTGCTGTTAGGGTTACTAGACTCATAACTAATGGAAATACGGTAGATATAGTATGTATAGGGCATAGTATGCACAGACTTAAACCACTTGGCAAAGAAGTTTATAAAAGTCTTGTAGACAAGATGGACGACTGATAACTAGATGATAATACAGCTATGATTCATGGTTAGCTGCATTTTCATGGTAAAAATTAAAGAAATCAATATTAGACACAATGATAGCATACATAGAGGATAGGACCTTGGAATCTGCTTTAGACCATTCTAGCTTTGTGAGTGTGAGTAAGTCATAACCTTTCTCAGTCACAATGACTTCATCTGTGATGTAGGCATCACAATTTCACTTACTTCAACTGGCTGTTTTGAAGACCAATGAGATAATGTATGTAACGTACTTTGTAAACCTCAACGCATTACATTTTAGCTGCTCCTGCTCTTGCTGCTACTTCCACTACTACTACCACTGCCCTTATATTGTAGCTCCATGATGGTCTATTAAAGAATTCTGTCCAGTTTAATAGTCTTGTGATGAATTCATTGAAGAAATAGATGGCATTCTTTTTAAGTTCACAGATAGCAAAGAGCAAGGTATTATATCTAATCAGTCAATAAGCATTTATTATTCACCTATAATAGTGAGTTATTAAATGGTATAAAATTTTTAAAAATGAACGTAGTTGTCGTACAATAAATGATATAACTTTTATATCTATAAGATGATTTAATATGTGACATGTATTTTTTTTAGCAATCACTTGTTTTCTCTGATTTTTTTTTCTCATTGGATTCACAAGATTTTGACGTGTTTTTAATTTGTCTTTATTAAACCACACTTATGCAAAATTAAGTAACTTTTGAAAAAAAGTCCATTTTGCATGTGCATCCTTAATATTAATGTTCTGACTATACAAAAGGAAACAATCTTATCATGGATCTCTCTCGTCTATAGGTAGGAGAGATGTTTTTAACTAACATGAGAGGCATTTACAAAAGATTAAATGGATAACTTTAATTATGTAAATCCTAAAACCTTCTATGCAGACAAAGTTAATGTGCTTAGAATGAGAAAATAGTTGAATGAATGAGAAAAAAAATATTTGTATAAAATCTCTCTGGTAAAATTTTGATAGGTCAGGTTTATAAATTAATAAATATATGTATATAAAACTAATAGCTATTTCCCAACAGATAAGTGGCTAATTGATATGAACAAACAGTTCTCAAAAGAAGATTTTCAATGTATTTACAACCATGGTAAAAGTGCTCCAAATCACTAATCATAAGAGAAATGCAAATCAAAAAATCCTGTGGCTTCACCTCATATCCTATAAATTGGAAAGATGACAAAAATTGAAAGGCTCAAGTATGAAGAGTTAAGGAAATACACACCCATTATCGGTGCAGCTATGGATGGGTACAGCTATTTTAGAAATCACTTTGGATTGATGGAAATAAAATGACTAAGTTGTTCATATCCCTTGATCTGGAAATTCCATTACTCAGCTTATTCTCCAAGGAATCTATTGATTGTAAGTTTCCATATGTAACAAAATAGACACTCATTGGGTGGGGAATGACTAAACAAATAGTGGTATGAAAAGAAAGTGGTATTTTGCTGTCCAATAAAAAGTTGTGTGTGTGTGTGTGTGTGTATGCATGTATTTGTGTGTGATGAAAGTGATTAACTTGCAGAGAAGGAGTAATCTCTTAGGTAAGTAAGGTGAATGAGAGAAAATGGCGTCAACTGGATGGTGCTCGGAGTGTGGCAGGGAAGCTCGGACCGAGCAGTGTTTTCTCCACTGTGGGGATTGTCTAGAGTACATTGACAGTCTCTTGTCTTCTATTCACCATGTTTTTTTCTGATATCCAGGTGAAAGAACTAGAGAAGCGTGCCTCTGGGCAGGCATTTGAGCTGATACTTAGTCCTCGTTCAAAGGAAGCAGTCCCAGAATTTCCCCTTTCCCCTCCAAAGAAGAAAGATCTTTCCCTGGAAGAAATTCAGAAGAAACTAGAAGCTGCAGAAGAAAGATGCAAGTCTCATGAAGCTGAAGTCTTGAAGCAGCTAGCTGAGAAGTGGGAGCATGAGAAGGAGGTGCTTTAGAAAGCAATTGAAGAAAACAACAACTTCAGTAAAATGGCGGAAGAAAAACTGACTCCCCAAATGGAAGCTAACAAAGAGAACCGAGAGGAACAAATGGCTGCTAAACTGAAACGCTTGCGGGAGAAGGACAAGCACATGGTAGAGGTGTGGAAGAACAGAGTCCAAAGACACTGCCAATGAGAATGGAGCTGACTAGCTGGCCAAGAGCCAGCTTCTCCCCCTCTGGAGCATCCAAAGACTGAACTGGCCAGTGTTGCTTTTATTTTATTCCTCCTGACAAATATTCTAGAAACTGATGTAGAGCTGCATAGGTAGATCCGAACTGTACAGATATTGCTTGGGGGCCAAAAGGGGAGAAACTACAAGTGTTTTGCTCTTTTTCTAAAGTGCTGAAGTCTTTCTAACATAGCTATTTTTCTTGTTGCATCCTTTCTATTCCAGTATGCTCGGTGCTGGGTTAATGGCTAGTACTGTATTGGCTCGGTGAAAACGTGTTTCTGAAGGGAATCTGTAGTATGCTTCTTTCCAACTGATAGATGCTGAATATATCTGTCTGTTCACTTTTGAAACCTGACCTTTGTCCTGGTCTTTCCAGATTCTACTGTACTTGAATGGTTAATAAAACTGCACAGTGCTGTTAAAAAAAATGGTATCAGCTAAATTCAAACATGTATATCGAGTAATAAAAAATAGCTAACATTTATATAGCACTTACTGTATGCCAGATACTATGCTAAGTGCTTTACAAATGTCTTATTCAATCCTTATTACATGTCTGGGAGGATAGATGTTGTTGTTGTTGTTATTATTATTATTATTATGTCCCTCATTTTACAGATGAGGAAATTGAGATAGAACGAAGTTAAGAGATTTGCCCAGGATCATACACCTAATCAGTGCTGGAGGCTGAATTTGAACTCAGGTCTTTCTGACTCCAGCTCTAGCACTATTATCCACTATGCCACCTCACTGCTTCACAATGTAGAACTTCAGTCACAACACATTTCCTTTTAATTTCCCAGCTCTGTATGTGTGTGTCTGTGTGTGTGTTCATGTGTAAATATACATATATACATACACATATGCACAGAAATATATACATATGCATATATAATATACATATATAGCATATGCATACACACTCACACACTACTGGTATATATCCTTTTTCTGCAATGCCTGACTCTTTTTGACCCTGTTTGGGGTCTTCTTGGCAAAGATATTGGAGTAGTTTGCCATTTTCTTCTCCACTTCATTTTATAGATGTATAAATTGAGTCAAAAAGGGTTAAGACAATTTCCCAGGGTCACAACAGCTAGTACATTTCTGAGGCTGGATTTGAACTCAGGTCTTCCTGAAGTCATGCCAGGCACTCTAGGTGAGGCACCACTTAGCTAACCTGTTATATATCATAATTATAAATAATTATGTTATATATGTGTTTGAAATAGTTTCAAAAGATGATATCTAAATAAAATATGGCAGTATACAGTCAGAGAAAAAATCCCGGTTTCCCACAAGTTATCCAACTATTGTTTCTATCTGAAAACCATTCTCTATACATAATTTTGCAGAATATTTTCTCCCTCTCATTCTTTGTACATTCTTTTATTAAATAAAGTTTTGGTCAAACAAAAGAAATTAGTAGGAAACTTGAAAGAAAATCTATTTCAGAAAGAACATGACCTTTCAGATCATACCGTATCTTAGAGTGAAGGGGGTGACAATAAGGAGAGGGGTGTCAGAGGTGGTGAAGGTCGTGAAGAGATAAAAAGGAGGTTTTTATGCACAAAGGATTGAAAATGGGATCTGTAATTGGAAAATCTCAATGAGATCATTCTGTTCTTTTGGCTGAAAACTTCAGATTAAGAAATCATGTGCAGTAAGTATTTTTGAAAACTGTTCAGGGAATGAGTGATATAAATCTTTACTGTGTCTGTAGGACCAAACTATTTCATTGTCCTGGAGTTTTTAGATAAGAAATCCTTAATTCAGTGACCTTTTATCTCCTTATCTAAAAGCTGCACATCAGCATTCACAGGGTGAGGCAAAAGTCACTGCACAGTTAAAGACAATCATCACAACATATTCTGTTCACAGCTATTTAGAATAAATTGCTCTCTTCAAGTTTCATATTTTGTATTTTTCAGAATTAATAAAAGTGTGTGACAGGCCATCGTATTTACTTCACCGTATATAGGTACACTCCATTTAATGTCATGCATTGATTCTACAAAAAAGATGACATTAAGAGAAACAAGCTCACAGCACGCAGTTAGCTCCTTCTTGTTATTGTTTATGCAAATATAGTAAATCTCTGATTCTCAGGAGAATTAACATGTGATCTCTGAATACTAGTTTGGTACCTCATTGATTTTCTGATCTGTAGCTTAGTCTTTAAAATCAAATTATATTACAATGAAGTTGTATGAGATTATAGAGGGCTTTTGCTATAAGATACCAAAGATGGTATAAAATAATTATCGGGACAATGTTATGGAGGGTGTACGTACAATAGGATTCTTAACGTAGGGCTCATCTATGCACAGTGAATCCATGGATAGATTTCAGGGGATCCATGAACTTGGATGGGAAAAAACAAACACATAAAGAAACAATTACTCTATATTTTCTCTAAGCTCTGACTTGATTTTAGCATTTTCTTCAATCATGAATACAGACAACAAAACATTATTCTGAGAAGTGGTCCTCAGGTTTCATCAAACTATCAATGGGATCAATGACATTAAAAAAGATTAAGAACTCCTGGCCTAAATGTTTGTCTATCTGCAAAGAGATTACTGATTTGTACAATACTGTTAAAAATTCATACAGATGTTGTGTCTTTTTCAATTCTCATATGTCTTCTTTTAAGTCTATTCCAGTTTTGATACACAGACAAAAACAAAAATAATTCCTTTCACTTCAGATGAGCATGATAGATTTTTACTGCAAAAATGCTTTTAAGACCTAAATGGTTAGACTTGAAAAATGTCTGTACCGGATAAATCATGGAGGCCATTGTAATAAAAGATGGAGATTTTTAAACTGCATGGACTATTTTTGTCTTCACTCTGACTTTTTCTTACTTAGTGGCATTTCTGGAAATAAAATATGGCTGTTTTCTTGTCAGGTAAGGATATTCTACTTTGATGAGATTTGACATCCTCAGCCATCCCATCACTACACCCTCCCCTTTCCTATGTCTAAATAAGATTTGCTTTTGTGTGTTGGTACCTGAAGAAACATATCTTTAAATTGTCTTTACTGACCCTAGTTGGAACTGGCCTTACCTCCTTTTTACCCAAAGTACTCATTCTTTTGGATAGCATTTAATTTCAAACCCACGGTAAGAGTTGAGCTTCATTGTCTTCACTTCTTGGTTGTCAATAAGGACCCTAAGTATTCCTGAGTTCTAGTTTTTTTGGTGGTGTTGAAGTATGATGGTTAAGGATTTCCTTTATCACCTCATTACACAAAATGTGACAGAACAAACTTCATTGCTTTGTTTTGTTTTCTTTTAGTTACAACTTTTAACTAGTCAACTACTACAGGATTGCAACTTGAGCAAATATCCATTCATTAAATTGTGTCGTTTTTGTTTTATCTATCAACTCCAGCTCCCCATTGACCCTAATTCCAGTGACAACAGCTTTGGTACAAAAGGGAACTATCTGAGACTTTGAGGTCTCTTTCTGCTTCATTTGTCCCCCTGAGCTTTTATCATCCAATCTCACCATAATTTACTAGTGAGGTGTCTTGTGCACACTGGGTGTAAATAACTATTTGCAGAAGTAATTTGTAATAATAATGCTTCTCATTGGTATTTCATAATTATAGAGCTCTTTACAAATACTATCTAACTTGATCCTTGCAACATCCCTGTGAAGTAGTAAAGACAGTATTCTAGCCATTTTAAATGAAAGTTCAGAGGCAGAAAGAGACATACTGGGTAACAGTTGTAGCAAATGGGGGGGGGGGGTGGAACAGGACTTGGGGAATGAGCTCTTAGAACCTGAGTGTGAAGGGACCTCAGATGCAATTGATTTCAGCTGCCACCTATACAAGAATTTCCTTTGTATTATCTCCAAGGCAGTGCAAATGCAGCTTTTGCTTAAAGGCCTCTAAGGAACTCTTCAACCAAGAAGACTTAAAGCTTCTGAGCCCTGGTTCAGGGTTTTTTCCTCTATAACACATAGAATGAATGGTTTAGAAAAAAAGATGTTGGTGGGAATGAACACTAGAATGATGAAGTTCAAATCAATTCACAATCATTTATTAAATACCTGCTTTGCTGGGCATATTGCTAGGCTCTGGTGGCATAGAAATAAAAGACAACACCTCTTCCCTCAAGGAACTATATTTATTACCAGGAAACAGAATATAGTTTATACTAGTAAAGAAATGTAAATATGTACACAAAGCAAATGTAATTTCTTTTTGTCAGGGTGAAAGGGAAAGCACTAACAGTTACAAGGGGAGGTCAGAAAAGGCCTCCATTAGGACAGAGAAACTGAACCGCATTTTGAAGAACTTGAGGGCAATATGTTTTAGGGTATATAAATAAAATATATTAATGCACTTCCAAAATGAAATGATACACTTATTGACAATCCCTTTCAATGACAATGGTAGAGCAGAGTAATCTTTTCACGTATTACAGTAAAATAATCTCACCAGATTTTTTTATATGATGCTCAGCAAAGGGAAATTTTCTGGTAAGGGATTCAAGGTTTTCTTTAGAGTCACTTAGAATTCTTTGACAAACAGGGAGGAGCTTGAAGAAGTATCCAAAGAAGGCAATAACTATGTTCCATGGGTCATATACCAATGGTTCTTGCCTTATTTTATTGACTGGAATCCCAGGAACTAGGCATCCTTAGTGAGTAAATAATTTAATTCCCTGAAAAGGTGTGGATAAATATGCTTCCAAATTAGTCATGGATAGTGACTAAAAGATTCCAAGTCTCTACCCTGGCAATTCCTCTACCAGGCTTCTCAAACTAGAAGACTACATGATTATAATGCAATGAATGGACAGGCTTTCTTTCCCTAATAATTTGATGTCTCACAGTAGAAGATTAAATTAAGCCAATAACTGTACCTGGGCAGTTAGATAGCTCAGTGGATAGAGTGCTGGGCTTGCAGTAGGGAAGAATTGAGTTCAAATCCAGCCTCAAATATTTACTGACTGTGTGGCCCTAGGCAAGAAAGTAACTTAACCTCTATTTGTTTTAATGCATAGGAGAAAGAAATGGCACACTGATCCAGTTTTCTTGCCAAGAAAACCCCATTTACAGTAAGGTGTCATGAAGAGTTGGAAATGACTGACCAATAACAAGTGGCTTAATCTCACCCCTTATTCTGAGGTCAGTCTATTCCTTTTTTTTTTTTGAATTTAATGAATTTTTATTAAGTGCCCATGCACAAGAAGTTGGCAAGTTCTGGAAACAGGCACACACCTGGCTCTCACAGACATCACAATCTAAAGGGGATCAGGGTAAGACATAAATATGACACAGAGTGAGGCAAATGCCAAGGAGTGGATCACACAAAATGCTTGAAAGACTTTTGAGGAATTACTTTTATTGAGCTAAAGGATGATGCCAGGAAATTTCAGACAAGAGGTGATACCTGATTAAGTTGAGCCTTGAATGCAGTTGGCAAGGGAGCCTTTCATACACTCGGGACATTAAGAAAACTGATGTTGCAAAGTGATCCAGTTTGACTGGAAAAGTGTGAAGAGAAGCTAAATGAGAAAAGGCTGAAAAAAGTGAGTTAGGCTCAAATAATGAGGACCAGGAATGTGAGAGTGGTGAGAGTTGAGAGTTGTACTTTAATCAGTAGGCAACAGACCATTGAAAATTTTTTAATCCAGGATTAGCATTATCAGAGAGTGGTACATTAGGAAGATTACCTGGATTAAATAAAAGACTAATTGTGGAGACTGGGTACCCCTAGGGAGACCAGTTAAAAGTCTATTATATTAGATCAGGCAAAATGTGACACTTGAATTAGGGTTGCAATTGGTTCTTCTGAATGTAGACCTGTAATGAAAACAGGACAGTTTTTTGTATCTAAAGCATAGAGGCTAACACATAGTAGGTGCTTAAGGTTTATTGATTATTCATCCTTACATACTCAGGAATGCTATCTTCTAGTGTAACTAAATTATCAGCATATTCCTTAATATTATCTTGCATTTTCTAGGTTCATCACATTCTTGATGGCCACATTCTGGGAATGGAACCTGCTTCTTCCTCATCTCTGTCTAGCTCATATCCTTCTATTTTAGCTCAGGCACCTTCTTTCCATAATGAAAACCTTATTTGAAGACAATTATCCATATACCACCACCACCCCCAATCCAACCTTAACAAAAGATTTCTTTAAAAAAAGAAAGATTTCTCTTCTCCGAATTTTTGTGGAATGATTTGGATCTCTTTGTTGCCACTTATCATACTCTACTTTGCATGATGTCTGTATACATGTTATATTCCTCCTGTTATACCATAAGCAGCTTGAAGGCAGGGATTGTGAAATGTCTTTGCAGCCCCAGAACCTAGTGCTTGGCACATCACGATGTTTAACAAATGGATGTTGAACTGAATCGAGCAAACTACTCGCCATTTTTGCCAAATTATAATACAGTATATAACTATTATGTCTATCTGAATATGTTGTTTTATTTTGTTCTATGTGTCAGTTTTTTATGGCACAGTCATCTGAACTTCACATTCACAACACATCCCTCCACCCTTCCCCTAAAAGGGAGGTGGGGGAAGAAAACATCAACCATGGCACAGTTGAAATTAGCAGATTTGGCCTAGGTGGTAGAGAACATCGGGACAGAATCATAATTCCATTACAGCTAGTAGGTTTGACTTACTAGTACATATAGAATGGTAGGACCTCAGAAGGCATCTAGTCAAACATTTTCATTTTAGATCAGTCTATTCCTAAGGAGAGGTGACATTGGGTCAGAATTTATATATGTTTGACCTCTTCCATGCTGCTAACTCCTAGCTACTACACATCTACGTAGACTTACTCCTATTACTGACAGTAGGGACTTTTTGGTTCACCAACTCCATACTAATGGCTCTGCCTATCTTCAAACCCTGAACAACTTTAGTATCTTCTACTTCACCCCCATCCAAGCTTTATAAAATGGAGAACCTTTCAGTGCTATTATAAAGGGTGTTTTATTTTATGATGCTGGGGTAGCTTATTTCACATGTTGAACCATTCTTCTTATGAAGTGATAGGGGCTACTCTTAGCCTGATTCTGTTCTTATTTGTCTTTTGGTTGTAGTGATGCAGAAATGGTGCAAGGAGGAAGGACACAAGGAAATAAGTATATATTAACACATACTAAGTACCATACTTGATACTAAGTAACAGAATGGGGAGAGAACTGATCTAATTAAAGAAAGAAATATGTAATGATATGGGTGAAAAATGACTTGTCTATGATCAGAAGTTTTCATGACTGTGAGTGAATTTGATATTGGAAGCATGGATTAATGAACTCAGTTTGAAAAATCCAGGTGGGAAAGCTATCCAGTATAATTTAACAGGTTTTCTATGTAGAAAAATTAATTTTCATTTGGAAACGTAAAAGATGAGGTCCAGCAGCTATCATTTCTGACTTATAGAGACTAAGCATGACAATGTTTTATAATGAATAAGGTGCTAGATTTGTAGTCAGTAGAAAATTACATTTAAATCTTGCCTCTGACCCTTTTTTGCATTGAGACTTTGGTTAAAACACTTAAACTCTCTGAGTCTTCCAAACAAATCTAGAAATACTACCTATGGCACCCACTTCCCAGGGTTGTGAGGATCAGATGATATGAAAAGTGATTTGTTAAGTTTAAAGCATTTGATGTATGCCAATTATTTATTAAAGTGAAACAAAGATTGGGGAAACATTTAGTATAGGATAGGTTAGAAAATTTATGACCAAGCATCTTTGGAGTTTGAAATGTGTCTTTTATATACACTTCTAAGCACTTTATCTATTCTACTATTTCTTAACATGCATGAATGTATGTGTGTATGTGTGTGTGTATGTTTTCCTTTGCATTGGATCTGTAATTTCATTGGTATAAGAACTTCATATACTAATTTACATAAACAGTACTATCTCTTACCAGACTTAGAGGGTTATCTAGGGCTCTGGGAAGTTACTTGTGGAAGATTACATAGTAATTACATCTCAGAGATGGGAAAGACTAGAATCATAAGAAAATTGAAACAGAGGATTATAGGGTCCTCATTTTACAAAAGGCCAAACTATATGCTAGAGATAAAATGGCATTGACAAGGCAGGTATCAAGTATTGCAGCCCAGAACCTCTAACCAAATCCAGGAGTATTAACCTGAAAATTGACAGATCGGGCACAAGATGAAAGGCCATAGGGATAGTGAACTTTGATATATTTATTTTTAAAAGTATACATAGCTACATAATATTTTATAGCATAAAAAAGCATTTTGAAATGTATGTGAATAGTTGCTTTTTGTTCTCCTATCTCTCCCTGTCTCTTTTCCTTCCTCCATATATCAAGGTCTATTTTTCACTTTTTGATACAGAGTTTCTAGACCCTCCTCCACTTTTTTGTCTTTTTTTTTCTCTCTCTCTTCTTTTGACTCTGATACAAGTGGCCAGAATAGTTATAGGAGATGTATATGCTAGGTAAAAGAAATAAATTAACAAACGCTTTCTGCCTAGCTGATGGGAAAATCATTTCTTCCTGCTGAACTTCAGAGCCCCCTAGCATGGACTCTACCAGTGGCATTCTCCTGGTGACCTACCAGAGAAAAACCTGACTCCTCAATCATTCAAGCTTGCCCTAACAGATATTGAATTACAGAGCCTCCAAGGCATTTCATTCAGTTTTGTAAACTCTTATAGAAATTACTTTCTGGTATTGATTGTAGGTAGACTGATACATCCTGTTTCCCTGATTCTTGTTTTAAAATTGATCTTTAAATGACAATGTGATATATGTTAGCTATTTCTTTATCAGGCTCCATTCATCACCATTCACCTCCCTCTGCCTTTTCTTTTGTGACTGTGGTGGGGAACAGCATGTTCAAGGATTCCTACAGTGTGAACAGGGAAAGAAAATCAAAAGTTAG
>JAQQSU010012464.1:0-11913 GCA_028627135.1 Pseudochirops cupreus
ATGTTATGAACGTGTATCTATCTATCTATCTATCTATATGCAATTATTATTATTATTATTGACTACATCCAACTGGAACTTGAGATACACAGGCACTGTAGTTGGGAGATCCATCCTGCCCTACCAAAAAAGTGACATAGGAGAGAATAGACTGGGGGGAGGGGGGGAAACACTGGGATGGCTGGTTTGGGGCGGTGGGCGGGGGAAAGACGGGGAGAAAATATGTAACTCAAAAAAATTTAAAAATAAATAAACTTAAAAAAAAAGATATTCAGCATCCAGTTTTTAACTTTACAATATCTGTGCCACCTTCCCTTCCTCTCTCTTTCCACTGCCATCTGCTTATACAATTGTGATTCTAATGTCTTCTTGTTCTTATACTCAACCCCTCCTATAACCATTCTTCATAGCAACTTATCTTCCTAAAGAACTCTAGTCACATCACTGCCTTGCTCAAAACCCTTCATTGACTCCCTCTTGCTTAATGAGTAAAGTTCAAATTCCTTTCTCTGCATTCAAATCCCCCCAATCTTGCACTGATTTCTGTCCTTTCCATATGCTCTGTATGTCAGCCAAACTTCAGAGCTCATCCCACACTTTATTGTTGTTCAGTCTTGTCTGACTCTGTGATCTTGTGGACTACAGAATGCTAATACTGGCCATGGATTTTTCTTGGCAAAGACATTGGAGTGATTTGTCATTTCCTTCTTCAGTGGATTAAGGCAACAATGATTTGTTCAGTGACTTGTCCAAGGTCTGACGTTGGATTTAAACTCAGGTCTTCCTGACTCTTTTAGGTCCAGCACTGAGGCACCTAGTGGCCTCCCATCCCATACTTTACTTTGCTACTTTTAATTTCATTGTTCCCTCAGACTAGAAAGTCCTTTTCTCCCTCCACTTGTTGTATTCTTTCTATCTAGTCTTAAAAGCGAACTCAAGCAGCACCACCTCCAGAAAAACCTTAGCTGATTTTTCCTCCTTTCCCACCCTAGACTTCACAAAACACTCCGTATCTTTTAAGCCCTTATGAAAAATACATTCTGTACAGTAGCTATCTGGGTACAATTCACACACCCTTAAGTAGACTTACCTCTAAGTGGGAACCATTGCGTTTTCTCTAAATTTCCATTTCTCCCAGCATAGTGATTTGCACCAGGTGCAAGTAAAATAAATGTTTTGGGTGTTTTTTTTTTTAACTGAATAGCTCATTCAGGTCAAAAATGCTAGCAGTTCTGGAAAAGTCAGCCCTCCCCTCGTCATCCTTTTTGATGAACAAAAATAGTAGAATGTGGGGACAGTTAAGATCTGGAAGGGAAGGGGATTTGATCATTTCGAGCCACGGAGATGAATGAATATGCTGGCCAAAATGTTAGTACAAACAAACATACTACGTATGTGCATGGGGAAGCAGTCCCAGCTCAGTGACTTTGAGCTCAGAGTAATGAGAGATCATATGTAAACAACTAAGGACCAACAAGAAAAAGAGGCTAAATAGTTGGGAAAGATGAAAGGTTCGGGCTAAGCGTGAGAGGGTCGTGCGTCGCTGGGGAGGGGGAGAGGGGCAGTTTCTGCGCTATCTAGAAGAGAGGAGGGGGCTGAGATGACCAGCTGTCAAACTAAGCAAGGCGGAACTGTCCGGTCGATTTTCTCTACCCCCCCCACCCCCACCCCCACCCCCAAGGAGGAAGCCCCGACCTGGTGATTGCTCGATCGATCAATCGATTACCCGCCAAAAAAGGGCCCCCCCCACAGGGGAAAGGAAGGCTCGGCCCGGCCTCACCCTGTCCCAGCCCGGGTTGTGCTCCCCCTCCCCTCCCAGTGCTCCCCCCCCATCCCGCAATCTGGGGTCTGCTCCCCACTCCCTCCACTCCCATCCCCCAGTCCAGGATTAGGGGGTTGCTCCCCCTCCCCTTCCAATGCTCCCTCACCCCCTGTCAGGGGTTTTTCCCCCTCCGCAGCCCGCGTCAGCCCCCGTCCGCTCCCCTGGCACAGGCCCGGCCCCCGAGGGAGGAGCGCAGGCCGCGCGCGGTTCTTACCCCAGCCGAGCGGGCAGGGCCGGGCCAGGCCGCCGGGGGAGGGAAGCTGGCAGTCGCCGCCTCCGCATCCCCGCCCTGGCCCACGGCAATCACGATGGCTCTGCACGACTTCCGGGGACAGGAAGACAGAACGCCCGAGTCCCGCGCCGCCGCCGTCTCAGCCCCGCCCAGCCCCGCGCCGCAGTCCTCCCGCCGGTGCCTCGGGCTGCCGGCTAGAACCGCCCACCCTCGGGGGGCCCCGCCCCACCTCACCCCGCCCCGCCCCACCTCACCCCGCCCCGCCCCGAGCCTCCTGGGAGCCCGGGAAGCGCTTCCGGGTTGGCGCCCCCTGCAGCGCCGGCGGGGTCGGCAACGGCGGTTCAGTTTCCGGGTTGCTGTCCTGAGGCGCTGCTCTCTCCGCTGCCGCTGCCAGGGGCTGCCGTCGCCCGCTTCGCCGTTCCCGCCGTCGGAACCTACCTGCAGAGCGCGGCTGGTCAGGGGGGTCGACTTCGGCCGGAGCGGAGCGCGAGGCCCGGGAGGGCGGGCGGGAGGCGGCGGCTCGACGATGAGGCGGACTTGAGCTCCAGGCGGAGGCACCAGCCCCCAAGAGGCGGAGGCGGCCCTGAGGCATGGGGGACGCCAGCCCTGCCTAAGGCCCGGTGCCGCGCCCCGAGCCCCCTCCTCCCCCCGTGACTCAGTCCGGGACGAGGAACGGGGGAGGGGAGGGACGCCCGGCCCCGGAACCCCGTCTGGAGGAGGCGGGACGAGCCCGCGGAGCGGAGCCCACCGGGACCCCCGGGCCCTGCCCTGCCAGCCTCGGTGAGTCCCGTGGCCGCCCCGCCGCGCCCTGCCAGCGCCGACTTCGGGGGAAGCCCCAAGCCTTTCTACCCCGAAGAGATCTGAACTAGAGATTTGGGCGTCTTCTCCCTTGGGGTGCCGACCCCCGCCCAAGGCCGGGGACGCCCAGCGGACCCCGGGGCGGCGCCAGGGGCGTTTGCGTCCCGGAGGGGGACGGGGACACTGGGCTCTCCGCTCGGGCTGACTTGGAGGCAGCGGGTACAGCCAGAGGGTCCCAGCCGCCCAATCTCAGAACAAAAGCCCAGGGGGCGGGGGGAGAACCACGGGGAATCCCCGGCCCTCGGAATGTGGAGCATGGCGGGCTCCCGGGGCGAGGCAGAGGATGGAGCCCGACGAACGGTAGGACGAGCCGTGCCTCGGACCTGGTCTGAAACGCCTATCTCCCTGATTTCGTAGCTTTAGTCATGTCTCGGAAAAATGGACGAGCAGACAAAAGCTGCTTTTGGTGCGTTTGTGAGAAACGCGCCGTTTGTGCAGGGCCAGCCAGAGGTACTTTGTGTGCATTCATTGGCATTTCGTTATTTTAAATGGTGACAGTCCGTTTTGGGACGTTTTGTTGGTGCAAGTTGTTTCGTAGACTTCCAGACATCTTGTCTGATTTAATATTCTCAAAGAGTTATTATTTAGGATTTTCCAGGCCGGGAAACTCAGTTAAAAAAATTTTTTTTTGATGAACTTAAAGTCAGCCATCTCCTTCCCCTTCCCAGCAGATGACACATCTTGCCTTTATGCCTGTGACCTTCCTGCTTGTGTTAGGAAATTTGTCTAGGGATTGTAGACAGCTTTAATATACAGCTAAGGAGTTTGGATTCGAATTTTTCACTCGTGTTTATAAGATTTGCTTTTTCACATGAGCTAGTGTGTGTAAAATGCTTTGGAAACTTTAAAACGCTGTGGCTTTATAATCTTCGGCGTTTATTTTTAAACTGCCACTGCCGAACTTTCTAGAATTAGATGCTTTTAGAATAAAGTATTGATGAATTCAGTTAACAAAGGATAGTGAGTCTCATCATGAATGTGGTATTCCACCAGGTACTCTAGGAAGCAAATTAAATTTTTATTAAGGAATAATTTGACTATTATAATGAAGACTAAGTTTTTACCCTATAATGTAGACTACTAATATAAACCATTTTCCCCCTGAGACATCTAGTCATTTGAAAATATCTACCTGAAAGAGTAAAATGCAGATTTTTCTTAAGCAAGGTTTCTCAGAACTTCTAACAGCTCAATTTGTATTTGGGTTTTTAAGTGCTCACAATCCATAGAATTCAGTATGAAATTGGCCTAGAAGACTTAGCTCAGGAACTGTATCTTAATTATATCAGGAAGTGTATTTTGCTGGTCTATTTCAGGAACCAACAGAGAGCACTGTTGTGGGTTCAAACTGCAGTCTGAAGGTAGTTTTGTTTTGGTTTTGAGTGGTTGAAAACACCCAGAGTCTTTCAGGGGAAAGAGGAGTGGAGTATATGTACAGACCTTGTAGGGAGGTAAGCATTCATATGGGGGGAAATCTTTGATAAAGAAACTTAACTGTTTCTGCCTTCTCCAGGATCAGTTTCTTCTCTTCTTTTTCAAGGAGTTTTACATGTTCACAGGATGAAAATGTTTAAATTTCAGAGGATACTATAAGGGAATTATGTCTGTGGGGGACTTGACTCATCTGTAATAAATGCTTGTTGATAGATAACATTGCTCCCACTTTTGTGGTGTCCTTTCTTCAGAAAGAGCTAGTTTCCTTTCTTTTTGTTACTGACGTCTGTTGTGTGAGAGCATGGACTGAACTTGTATAAATGAACTACAGGGTAATTTTGAGTTAAATGATCCAATAAATGAATGATCACTAATTTCCAATTTAGATCGAGATTTATAGGTCAGGACTGGAAGGAATCGGTGAAATCAAATAATCCAGCTCCAGAACTGGAAAGAATGTCAGACTTGGGTTCAAATTATGGTTATATCTGCAAATTGTTGGACCAATCAATCAAAAAGCAACTTTGGTTGAGTTAGGTGCTGGGCATGAAAAGATAAATGGAGCAGCTCAGCTTTCAAGAAGCTCAAATTCTGTTGGAGTAAACAGTGTAAACTCTGAGAAGCCAATACAAAGATAAATACAGTGATGGAGGAGGGGCATGAACCACTCTGGTTATGGGGGGAAATCCTAAGGGTCCTTGGGGTCTGTTTGTTCATCTGTAAACAAGGTCAGGATCCGATCTGTACGTTGCTTTCTTCTCAAAATCTAGGAAGTCTGGCAATGCCCTTATTTTATAGCTGAGGAAACCAGGCTTCGGGAAGGTTAATTGATTTTCCCCAAGGTGTCAGAGGGGGGCTTTTTTTTTTCTGTCTTTTAGTCAAGTATTCCTTTCTTTGTTAATGCCTCTGCCCCTAGGAACCTCAGTTACTCAGTAACGCCAACATTCTTTGATTTCACTGGAGTGGGTACTTTGATACCTGTTTAATTTTTTTGTTTGCAGTGTCTCTCATAGTAAGGATGTAATAAATGCTTATAGAATGAATCAATCCCAGACACTTCGTTAATCAGTAAACCTTGCTGGGCCTCTTTTCTTAATCTTTCTAGCTTGGTAGTATTTGCTGTCATTTGTATTCTCAGTGTCTTGGAGAAGCCATACCATCATAAGGCATCGGAGGAAGACTTCAGTGGAGGCCTATGTTAACAATAAAACCTGCTATTGAATGAGAATCAAAATGAAGTCCTATCTTAAATAAGCCGTAATAGTTGAACTTTGTCTACTAGGATTATTAAAGCTTCTGTCAGTGTTTTGGGTACTTTTTGAGGCATTTACTCTTCAGGGTAAAAAGTTTACTTACATGAAATTTGTAAGCACTAATTTCAAATGCTAGATTTGCCTTTTTTAGTAATCTGTTAAGATAATCAACTTGAAAGTTCCTCTGTTTAGTGTTGATAGTTCTGCTCTATTCTTTTCTTATAACTGTTTTAGGGAAATCAATAAACACTTATTAAATACCTACTGTATGCCAGGTACTTGTTAATTGTTGGGGATACAAAAAGAGGCAAAAGATACTCTTTGCTCTAGAAGAGTTTACAGTTTGTCAGGTCACAGATTTAGAACTGAAAGACACTTTTCATCCATACCTCTCCTTTAACATAAAAGAAAACTGAGTCCAAGAGAATTGATGTAATTTGCCCAACATCACCCAGGCGATAAATAGCAGCTTGTGGACTTAACTCCTAGTTCTTTGACTCCAGATCTACTGTAGGAAATTTCCACTTCCCCAAGTTGTCTTGGGTTATTTTGTTTGTTTGCAGTTTGTTTCTTAATTTAATCTTTTGGAAGGAATCCTTTGCCTCTGATAGCTTATTTTCATGTTCATATTAATTAGTGTGAAACTTTAAAATTATCTCTCTGATACTTGAATTACATACCTCACAGGTTTTGTTATGGAGAAGCAAAAGGCTAACATCATATGGCCCTTGGGCTAAAATAACATTTTTCTTATCCTTTGAGATACTGATTTATGTGTTGTTGTTTTTTTTAGAAGATGTATAGGAAGAAAGGGAGAAATTCTTAAGCATCTACTGTGTGCCAGGCCCTCTGCAGATCACTTTACAATTTTGATCTCATTTGATCCTCACAACAATTCTGAGATAGGTGCTATTATTGTCCCCATTTTATAATTGAGGAAAACAGGGCAAATAGAAGTTATGACTTGCTCAGGGTCACATAGCTAACAAGTATCCGAGACTGGATTTAAACTTGGATCTTCCCGATTCTAGATCTAACCCTCTACCCACATAGATGTCATGACATCAGATGTCGTGTTGCTGCTGCCATAGACTGAAAGTTTCATTTGTAGTTTTCTTCAACAATACCTATGCCAGTTTATTTTGCTTAAAACAAAGAGTTTATAATACTATTGTTGCTCTCTTTTTGGCCAGTTTCTGATAGAAATACTCCCTTATTTCTGATAAAAATAAGGGTGATGATTTTCTGTAACCCATTCAATTTCATTGAACGTTTCACATTTAACCGTTTGATCCTTCAAACGCTAAAACTCCTCTGAGTAAATATTTATTAACTTGTGTTCTTATTGTGAATGTTTATTTCTTTGAATATTTTCCTTTATTATGTATATCAGTATTCTTTTAAAATTTAGTTAACTTCACTTTGCTCAGTGTTCAGCAAAGTGCCATTAGAAGTAATTGACGAATAGAGTTCCTTATCAATTTTGTTTGAGAGATACTTGAATACCCATACTTTTCCCATATCAACCTCTCTGATAGCTACAGGCTTAGCTAATTTGTTTTTCTAAAGTCTTTTTGAGCTGGTTTTTATTTTTATCCTGCTCACATTCCTATAAACAACTAGCATTTATTAAGCCGTCTAAGTGCCAGGCACTGTGCTAGGCTCTGGTGATACAAAGAAAGGTAAAAGCAAAAAATCCAGTCTTTGCTTTCAAGGGGCTCATGATCAAAGGGGGTGCTAACATGCAAACAAACATGTAAAAACAAGAGAATAATTTGGGAGTTATCCCAGAGGGAAGGCCCTAAGATTAAGGACTGGGGAAGGCTTTCAGAATGTGGGGCTTTAGTTGAGACTGAAGGAAGACAGGAGGCAGAGAGATGAAAGGGGAGAGATTTTTAGGTGTGGAAGGACAGCCAGTGAAAACTCAAAAGAGTTAAGAGGGTGTCCTTCTCAAGAACAGGTAGGACACTAGTATCAGTGGGTCACAGAATATGGGGAGGGAGGCAGGTTATTAAAGGTTTTAAAAGACAAACAGTAGATTTTTATATTTAATTCTGGAGACTACAGGGAGAAACTAGAATTTATTTAATGGGGGAGGGGTGATACTGTCAGACCTTTAGTTTAGGAATATCAATTTGATTGCTCAGTGGATGGTGGTCAGGAGTAGGAAGAGACTTATGGCAGGCAAACTACTGGAGCTGTTCAGGTGAGAAGGGAATGAAGTCCTGCACCTGGATAGTGGCAGTGGCAGAGGGAGGGGACATATATAAAAAGATATTCTAAGGGTAGAAATGAGAGAACTGATTCTATATAGGGGGTGAGAGTGAGGAGTTGAGGATGACACAAGGTTCTAAGCTTGAGTGACTGGGAAGATGGTGGTATAAATAATAGGGAAAATAGGAAGGGATGGTTTTGGGGGGAAAGATAATGACTTCAGTTTTGGACATGTTGAGTTTCTAAAGTCTACAGGGCATCCAGTTTAAGATTTCCAGTAGGCAACTGGAGTTGTGAGACTGTAGGTGAAGAAAGAGGTTAGGGCTGGAAAAATTGATAAGAATCATCTCCATAGAGATGATAATTGAATCCATGGGAGGTAGTAATCAAATGGAATAGCATATAGAGAGAAGAGAACAGGGCCTAGGACAGAGCCTAAAGGAACTCTCACAGTTTGCTAGCAAGCTAGAACTGGATGAAGGCCCAGCAAAGGAGAGAAGGAGGGAGCGGTCAGGTAGGAGAACCAAGAGAGAGTTGGGTTCAGAAACTTAGAGAGAAGAGAGTATCAAGGAAAAGAGGGTTGAATGACAGTGTCAAAGGCTGCACAAAAGTTAAGGAGTATGAATATTGATTAAAGGCCATTCGATTTGGCAGTTAGATCATTGGTTATTTGGGAAAGTTTCATTTGAAGAATGAGATCAGAAACCAGCCTGCAAAGAGGCAAGAAGAAAGTGAGTAAAAAAAGAAGTGGAATGATCCATTGTAGATAAACTCAAGTAGTTTGGTGCTTTGAAAAGGATGCAGGACAAGGGCGATACATAGTGGGGTTTGATGGATCAAGTGAGGGGTTTTTGAGGATGAAGGAGATTTGGGCATGTTTGTAGGTATCAGGGATTCAGCTAGGAGACGGGGAGACATTGAAGATTAATGAGAATGGGATGATAGAGGGAGCAATCTCCTAGAGAAGATAAGATGAATTGGGGATCATTTGTGAAAGTAGAAGGCTTAGCCTTGCCAAGAAGATCTACTCATGTGAGATAGAGATGAAAGGGGAAATAGTAAGCAAAGGCATCTGAGTGATTGATAATGAGAAAAGTAGACTTGAGAGTGTATGTGTTTTGCTTACTTTGCATCAGTTCATTCCATTATATTTATTTACCTCAATTGGTTTAGTGATTTCCCAATTGAATGGTACAGTGGAAAGAACACTGGAGTCATAGGACCTGGTTTCAAATTCCAACTCTGATACTGTCTGTGTGATCTTGGGGAAATCATTTAACCTCCCTGAACCTCAGTCCTTCTTTTGTAGAAGGGGTGGGGGAAGGCAGAAGCTATTTGAACTAGGTGGTCTTTGAAGGACTTTCTAGCTCTGTATCTATGATATAGATACAAGCATCTACTTTGTTTCCAGTTCTTTGCTCTTACAAGAAGTGCTGCTATAAATATTTTAATGTGTATGATGTCTTTCTTTTAGTCATTAACCTCCTAAGGATATGTTGGTAGATAATCGGCTTTGAGAATTGCTATGGTCAAAAAATTGTTGACACTCTGGTTAACCTGTTAAGGAACCTCTTCAAATGTAGGTAGTTTGTATGACAGAGTCTGTTTCCAGCTTGGTAAAATATTTCAGTGTTTGAATCCTTCTGAATAGTCTTTGAATCCAAGGTCACCTCTTTAACAAAATGAGACACGGGAGAAGGACTTTAGGGAGGGAATAAAATGATCTTTATAAAGATTAATTTATTTCTGTTTTATTTTCTTGCAGAGGAATTTCTTTTGACTCATTGTTCAGTTCACTTAATGATCATTTTCACTTATATGAAATATTTTCACAAAGTCTTGACCTAATTGTCTCCATACTATTACTAAGAATTAAAGAACCCTAACTTATACCAGAATATATACTAGTAACAAGATGTCAAGGCTAAATAGTTGTTGTTTGGGCTAAAATCCCAAGCCTAATAGCTTAACTTTAGACTTAATCTTAACCTCAGATATTCCTGTACCAACCTATTATTTAATAGATTTTCTATTATGCTTACAACACTTTTGATTATAAAAATTTGCCATTAAGAGTAGGGATATAACTAAAGCAAGAGAACAACATTTCCTTAACTTTATATCAATTTCAGGCAGAAGTTGTGTAGAGTGCCAACTGAGCAAGGCTTAAAGTCTGCCAGGTGTCATAATGGAGAAATTGAGTCAAGAGAATTCTACCTCAGCTCAGGGGGAATAATCATTCTCCCACCCTTCCCATCTTACATCCTCTGCAGTTCATACTTGCACCTCACAGGGTTGCTGACATCATGGATCAGTGGCTCAGACAGCCTTTCTTGATATCCACACCTGGAGTTAGACTAAAAAAGTCGGTTTAGTGTCTTAAATAGCAAGCTCCAATAATCAGCTTCAGATATGACTATAATCTCGCATTGGTTAAGGAACATTTTTTAAAGTGAGCCTTATTTAGCCTATATGCATTTCTAAACTTGTTCTAGTTCATAAAATCAAATTTTTCCCATTAAGATCATAAGTTGTTGCTCTAATAGATTTGCATCTGTTTCCCAGGCTTCTCTATCCTCCTCTAACCATGCTGAATCTGAAAGAATGAGCTACACATATGATAAGTTTAAACACTGACTTTAATTTATATTTAGATCATGGAATGAATTCAAATAAAAGCAGAAGCATTTAACTTTTCCATCAGTGCAGAAGTATTCCACAAGTTAACTACTCCTAAGAAAATTGCATTCTTTTCTCCAAACTGAAGATCTCTCTGATGTAGTTTCAGTAATTAATTCAGTCAGTTGTATTAATATCCAGTTGCTCTTACATCGTTTTGAAACATGTAAGGACCTCATACAGATACACCTTTATTATGGTAACTTTAAATTATAGCCTTAGTCTATGGGATAATGATTGAGTATTATGTTTGTATTTTTATTTTCCTTTCTCTAATTATTCCCATAATATTCAGAAAGAATGTTTCTGTTCTGGGGATTTTATCTTTCAGAAGACTTTACAAGAGTACCGGTTTGCCCAGTTTTTTGATTGAAAACAGCAATGTTTCACATACTTGCATTATGCTCAACTTTTTTTTTTCTTACTCACTACTTGCTTTGATTACAGAAACCTTCCATAAAAATGAAAAGTAAGGACTTGATTAGATAAAAGTATCTACATGCAGTATCACATCAGCCTTATAGGGAGATTCAGGAATAGTTAGGTGAAAAACATTCCTTTTCAAAAGAACACAGTGTGGAAATTGAGCCAGAAGGATCCCATCTGTGGCCAGGATTGTCCTTTCAGCTTTTTTTCCCTTAAGAATCTCCACCTGTGACAGTCACATTCTCTCTGACTAGCTAATGGCATCTCCCTGAGATGGTGGGTTATTAAGCTGAGAACACAGTTTGTTATAGTCCCAGAAGCTTTTACATCAGATGGCAAGTTTCATTAATTAAAACTTTACCAGGACCCACATCTTAAAATCTGTACTAAAACAAGTTCTTTTTCCTTGGGCTAATGACTGTGCTCACATAAACAGTTTTTAGGGGCCTGGGCAAGTTTACAAAACAGAGGGAACTGGCCTGGACCCCAGGAAGAGGCTGATCCTGGTGCCCCTGCTTGAGCAAGAACCAATTCGGATAAAGCTTTCATCCAATCCCTTCCTTTCTATACACAGGAATCAATTAGCATTTTTAGGCTTTAGCATTAAACCAGTAACCCCATATAACTTAGTTAACAATCTTACAACTTTCTGTAACCTTCCCTTTAACTACAGGCAAAGGTAGAAATACTTGGCTTCCTAAAGGGCAGTTATAAAACATTACGTGCCCTTCAAGGAGTATGTTTCCAAGGGATGCCAATCAACCCTGATCAGCCCTGGCAATATTAAAATGAAGTCTTGAGTAGTGACCTAGGTCACTCTATCCTGACCAAAGAGACATCAATTACCATATCACTTAATGATAGGAAGGAATCAATATTTTCCCAGACCTCTCTGGGCAACTCTGTAAGTTAAGATTAGATCTTAAAAAGTACTCCAAGAATAACTGGATCTTGAAAAGAAAGGGCACTGGGGACCACGAGGACATTGTTTTTTT
>JAQQSU010012465.1:0-11912 GCA_028627135.1 Pseudochirops cupreus
AGTCTTTCTATATCTTTCTCTGAGTTTAGATTTCTCCTTCCATCCTGAGGCTTGTAGAGTTGTCTTTAGCTGTGCATTGTTGAGGATAGTCCAGTTTATCAAGGTTGGTCATCATATGTATGATGTGTCTGTGATTGTGTACAAGTTTTTCCTGGTTCTGCTCTTCTCACTTAGCATCAGTTTGTATAAGCCTCTCCAGGTAATTATGAAGTCCATCTCCTTCCCATTTCTTATAGCACGATAGTATCCCATTACATTCATATACCATAGCTTGTTTAGCCATTCCCCAATTGATGGGCATCCCCTATATTTCCAGTTTTTTGCAACCACAAAGAGAGCTGCAATAAATAAGAAAATACTTTTTATGTATCTTATATTTACTTATCTATTTTCATGTGCTATTCCTTTATAAAAATACAAGCTCCTTGAAGGTAAAGATCATCTCATTTTCGTCTTTATAGTCTCAACCTAGTATAGTGGCCAGCACATAATAGGTGCTAATTGAATTGAGTGATTTGGAGATGATTACAACAGTCCTGGAGACAGGTAATGAGGAACTGAATTGGGGTGGTAGCCTTGTGAATGGAGAAAAGGATGTGATACTGTTGGAGGTAAAATTGACAAGACTTGTCATGAACATGCTTCAAGGATTAGTGATTTCTCCCCTGTGAAAATACATGATTTCTCAACTCTATAAGACTCTTTCAGAGTTGCTATGGCTAAAAAAATTCATCATCCTCCAGGCAGCAACTTGATAAGTAACCTTTCCTAAGTTAGCTAGACTGGTCCTTGGAGTGTACACCTTTAGTTGCTGGGCCTGTATTTAAAGTCTTTCCAGCCTGGTAAAATCTGTCAGGGCTTGTGCTCTGCTGGCACAGACTTACAGAATCTAGGGTCATTTCTATGCCATTAGGCAGTGAAATAAGACTTTAGGGGTGGGTCGATCCCTTGCACACAGTAGGCACTTAAACTGGATGGTAGCTAAGTGAATGAGAAAATGGTCATGGTCTAAATTGAAGTAGGATAGAATCAAAGAAGATTATAGGTGAAGGAAGAACAGGAATCTGAGATGAGAAGAATAGAAGGGAGAGACGGGTGGAGAAGGATGGGAATCTTCCAGAATGAAGTAGATCTTGTTTTATTGTTTCACTATTTTCAGGGCATTAAACTTAAGAAATGTAGATGCAAATAAAACCAAGTGAGATAGTCCCAGTTCTTAAGAAGTTTACATTCTAATAGGCGCAAATTTGACTAATATTCTCAAAGTTAAGAGTTGGAAGGTAATGAGAGGAATCAGAAAAGGAAAAGAGAATAATAATCCTATTACCAAGACTACCGGAACTATTAACTTTAGTTGACTACTAGCTAGATACAAATTCTATTCAGAATACTTAAAGCTGGCTTCACTGACTCCTGTTTTGCTCCTTTTCCAGTATTTCACAGTTCCTGCTATATCAGACCACTCACTCCTCTGGCTCATCTTAGATGCACCTAGGCTACGATGAAACAAGGGGCTGAGAAGGTTCCTACAGAGCCATTTGTGATTTTTTTATTCTAAGGAGTGTGTGAGGACACGATGGGGAGGTAGCTAGGGGATATGGGTATGAATTAAAACCGCGTCTGTAGGAAACGTATATATACATATACATGACGGGAAGGGAGGTGAAATGAAGGCATGAATGAAAAAGCATTTGTTAAGCGTTATGTGCTAAATGTAAAACCAGAAAGAGAGTAAGGGACGGACAACGCCTTGCCTTT
This sequence comes from Pseudochirops cupreus, assembly GCA_028627135.1. NCBI lineage: Eukaryota > Metazoa > Chordata > Mammalia > Diprotodontia > Pseudocheiridae > Pseudochirops > Pseudochirops cupreus. The sequence continues at coordinate 1,759 of JAQQSU010012465.1, forward strand.
GCGTCTCCGATACGACCGAGCAAAAAGGATGGCACACAGTAGGTGCTTCACAAACGGGGTGTGACTAAGAGGGCCAAAAAGGAATGAAGGAGGTAGGAAGATTGACAAGAGAGCAGGCGTGGAGAGCCGCAGGGCCGGCTCCGCCACCCGGAACGTAGGGAGATCTTTGGGCCGCAGGCTCTCTAGGAATGCGGCGGCTGGAGAAGGGGAGGCGGAGAGTGGGAGGCCGGGGCGGAGGTCCCCTCCCCCCTTCTCCCACAGGCGGTTGTGGGCGGCGGACGCCCCTCCCCTCCAGCGCCGAGCTGGCTGCCCTCTGTCCTCCTTTCCTCGCCCTGACTAGTAGACGGGCAGATGACATCATCTCTTCCTGAACCAGCGTGGCCAGTTTTTCACTTTCATATTCCTGCTCCCTTTTACCTAAAGCAAACCCAGGGCAGGGCGAGGCGAAGTGGGATCTCCCTTCTTCCTCCACCGCCCCGGCTGTTCCGTGCGCTCCAGAGCTGCCTCGGAGTTTAGCAAAAACTCGATATCCATTAAATGAGCATGCCTTGCGCGCAGTGGACGCCGACGCCGAACGGACTATTCGTGGGGATGACAGAGTCCTAGGTTCTCTCGTACTTATTAGGCACACAAAGGCTCGACTGTCCGGACGCTACGAGTGCGCCGGCTGTGCCGAGCCTTCCTAGCTTTCTGTTGAGTTGCGCTCATCCCTCCTTTCCCTACCTTTAGTTCTAATACTAGGTTCCGGGGTTGGGGGGAAGGATGTCTAGCGAGGACATCTGCGCTTGCCCAGTCCTCATCGGGTCACTCCACCCACTCAGGCACTCCTAAACCTCCGCCTGCCTTTTTTCGACCCCGCCAATCAGACGCCGGCGGAGGAGCGCGTGCGCGCACTCCCTTTCCAGGTCGAGGCATTTTAGATAGGCGCGCCAGACTTCCCGACTTCTCGGGCTTCAGACTGCGCTCCGAGTGCGCAGAGGAGGAGGGGCAAGTTTACGTTCGTGCGTGCGTGCGTGGCCACGCCGGCGTGAGAGGGCACGGGGAAAAAGGTGGTTTGGGCCGGGGCGGTTCAGCTTCCTGTGGCTATGTAGCTGAGGGCTGCCAGGCTCTGGGGTCCCCTGCCGCCGTCGCGTCCTCTCTAGCAATCGCCGCTGCAGCTGCCGCCCTGCGCCAGCAGAGACTCCTCTTCCTTTTGCTCGTCCACCCACGCTTCAAGCCCGCCTGCCCGCCGTGGGAGCGTCCCGGCCGAGCAGCCCTGAGGGGGGAGGGGAAGCCATTTTGCCCCGACCGACTCCCCGGAACCGAGTTAGGCGAACGGGAGAGGCCGCAGAACCGCCGCTGCTGCCCCCCGGAGGCGCCGTAGCGAGCCGCCCGTCGGAGCCTCCGGTGCCAGGGCGCTCGGCCGTCCCCGCCCCTGGAGCCCCTCCCTCGAGCGCGCCCCTTCCCTCCCCCCCACCCTGCCCCGCTCCTGCCGGGGACAAGTAGCCCGGAACCCAAGTGAGGAAGGAGCCCTTGGGGGTGAGAGTAGGGATCGATCCCGCGGGGCCGCCGGCGGCGAGAGCCGGAGCTGCTGCTCCTCCCGATGGCGAAGAAGACGTATGACCTGCTTTTCAAGCTGCTCCTGATCGGGGACTCGGGAGTGGGGAAGACCTGCGTCCTCTTTCGCTTCTCGGACGATGCCTTCAACACCACCTTCATCTCCACCATAGGTGGGTAAGCCTCGGGCAGCGACTCCCGGGGGCCTTCCGCCCTGGAGCCCCCGCTCGCCCTCGGGTGCCGTGGCCTTTGTTTCCGGGACTCCCGAGCCCAGCCCCAGCCGAAGTTGCTCTTTGAATTTTTGGGGGGCGGTGTCTGCCCCTATCTCTCATCCGGTCTTTCCCCTCCCAGTCTTCTGCCCCTCTTGAGGCATTTAAGGAAAAGTTAGAGTACTATCTTAGTGAGAGAGGATGTTGGCATCTTTTTTTTTTCTCCTCCCCCGGTTTTAGTTTGGTTTTGGGATGTGGATCTGCAGTTAAGACCTCGAGGATGTACGTGGTGGCCGCGTTTTGGTGTTTGGATCCCATTGAGTCTGTCAGGGCCTCAGTATAGAAACCGTGGGACGAAAGAAGAGATCTCAGATGTCTTTTTTTTAGGCTAATGATTTTAAATAATTTTAGGATTGAAACGAAGAGTAATTTGAGCTAGTGGTGGAAAAAGCAAGGCCTGCAGCACAGAGTAAGCCATCGAGGTATTCTAAGTCTCTGGGACTTGTTTGGGATTGGGCTGTAACCAGACTTTAAAGTTCTCTGATGACATTAATCCCGTCTCCATTTATTCTATTCCTTTTAAAGCTTTGCCGGTGAAGCAGTTTTCTTTGTGCTTTGACTTATGGTGCTTACGGTAAAGTGTCTTTACTCAATGTTTCTCCACTGGGATGTAAAAACATTTTCTTTAAAGGTGTCTCTTTGCCTCACGTTTCGGAATTAACTGGTATCCTTGTCAAGATAGTGAAGACATTATCAAAGTATGATTCTCTCCAAAACGGAGGAAAAAAGAGTATACCTTCCTACTTCTGAGAAAGCATCTTCTGATTTTGTTGGAAGAATTAGTGGTGTTAATGGCACAGTTTAGCACAAATTGTTTAAGAAACTAGTGTTTAGGTATCAATAGTTGGGATCCTAGGTTTCCTTAAATTTAACTTTGATGTATTCCTAGAGAAAAACAAATCTGACGTTGTCAAAATGTAAACTAACTTTAAACAATTGTAACATATACTAAAATTCTTAGTAATTGAGAAATCCTTAATTTATTATGTGAACCCCACTTTACTTGGAAAATGGTATAAACTAAATTAAACTAGATTATTGTTTTATTCATAATTTTTTAATCTCATGATTATTATTTCTTGATTGTCAGTACAATATTAGGCATGTCATATAGGGGTATAAACATTTTACACATCCATCCTTGCCCCTAACATCATTGCTTTCTTGTGTAGGAAATAATTGGCGTTAAATTTGTGCCAAATGTGTTTCATTTCCAGCTGTAGCTGGTTAGTTCTGTTGCTCAGAGAAATAAGGCTAACAAGATGAGATTTGATTCCTTCCTGGGCCCATTTAGCTTATTTACCTCTGTTCCCTTGGGTTAGATCTTACTTGGGAACTGGGATGTCACTGATAAAAAGGAAAATTAGTGAAGGAATAAAGAATACCAACATTCTGAGGATCTGTCAATACTTCAAAGTGTATGCTGTTTATAATAATTCCATAGTAAAAAAAGAAGGATACATTTATGTTTTACGTTAAGGTTTAGAAAGTACTTTCTAAGCAACTCTCAGTTTTATAGATGAGGGAGCTGAGGTTCAGATATGTCAAATACTTTCTCCAGGGTCATGTTAGGATTCAAACCCAGCATTTTTTGGTTTTAAAGCTAGTGGTGTTTCTTTTTTTTTTTTTTACCACTATGCTGTTTCTCTTAATGTATTAATTTTTCAGATATATTCTTTTGTCCTCATGAAAATGTGTCAATGATATTTTCCATTGAGAGGAATAGCATTAAATAATGTATTGTACAACTTAGGTTTGCCTTTACCTAAAATATCTTTAGATCCCGAATATTACATGTTTATTTTCATTGAAGGTTAAAAAAAACCTTAGCCTGCTTTTAAGAAGATTTAGATTAGAACAGATAAATTGATTTTTAATTGCATTCGTGAGACCTTACTGCTATTGGAATCTAGAGGAACATTTTATACATTACAGGTTGAATGACATGCACATAAGCACATATCTGTTTGATTGCTGCTTTTGAACAATATTTAATTTTTACCACCCTGTTGCCATTTTGAGATAGAAAATGGATACTGACCATCGTAAACGCTTAGCCGTACTCATTTTACTTGGTTTAAGTTTGAAATTTTGGGCACAGTGGGAAGGTTTGCATGTACAACTTGTCTAAAAAGTCACCTTTCAGAGCTTAAGGCACAAATATGAATTTTAAGAGGTAGATTGTTTAGCCTTTTAATTTTTGAATATTTTTTATTTCATCAATAGACCAGGTTTTGCTCATTTTGTAAGTATAGTAATAGTGAAATTTAGAAGGTTGGTTACTTGGTAGATGGAGTAATAAGGCTAGAGTAAGATTATCTAGAAATGTCTCTGTTGTAGGAGTTCCAGAGTGGTCAAGTAAGGCAGAGAATCTCTTTTATTTGGGAGAATTGAAACTACTCTTTTGATATTACCTCTGTATTTGAAAGTATTTAGAGTAAATATATGTAACATACACAGAAAAACCCATTATGTCTTTTATTTATCACTTTTCTTTCCCTACACCTTTGAATATAAATTTAGTGTAATATTATGGTTTTTTTAATCAATTAAAAACAGACTTGCAGATACATGAAAAGGCATACTATACTAATTAGTCAAAATGATGACAAGCCTGATGTAGTAACAGGTTGAAGAGATAAGTAAGTTCTAGATTATGTTCTTCAGTTTGCTTTTTAAAAACACATTGATTGTACTTAAATATTACCTGAATTTAAACTTGTTTATACTCAGATTTTTCTTGAAATTATTATTAGAACAACACTGATCTTGGTTAAAAAAGTCTTTGAAAAAAATTATTGAGGTAGTATCGAGTGACATCTGTTGATGTTAAAAATTCAGGGTTAGTGTGGAATAGTAGAAAGTATGCTGAGACCAGAGAGGTCTGGGATGGAATTCTGCCTTCAGCAGATACTAGTTGTGTGGCCATGAACAAATCACTTAACTTCTCTGAACCTTAGGTTTCTTGTTTGTAAAGTGAAGAAAATAACTGGTGTACCTGTCTTGGGTTGTTGTAAGGGGCTTTGTAAACTTTAAAGATTTATGGAAGTGTTAGCTATTTATTATTATTCAATATGTCAGTATTTCAAGGATTTGTTATTTCGTCAGTGTGGTTATTCCCTCGACAGATTCAGATCACTAACGTCCTACTCTGCTGTCTCATCTTGGAGGTGACCCTGGGTTCTCAAAGTCCATGCCAGGCAGCAGACCACAAACTCTGACAGTTTCTGCCAAGCTGGAAAGGCTTTTGAATTTGAGTACAGGGCATGGACAGGTGGCAATGTCTGTCTGTTATCAGAGATTTGAAGTTGACTAAAGGATGAGAATTTTTCTGTTAAGCACACCATGACTTTCTACTAACTTGTAGAAAGTGATGGTGGTAGCTACTCGATTTTTTTTTAACCAGCAACATGAACTCACAGTATCATTGGCAGTTAGTGATGGGAAGTCAGAAGATTGGTTTAGGGATGAACTAATTTAATTTAGATCAGTACCTTAAACTCCCAGAGTTGTCTGGAACCCTGAGAAGTTGTGACTTGCCTAGGGTCATATAGCTGGTGTGAGTCAGAGGTGGCACTTGAATTTAGACCTTTCTGATTTCAAGACTAGTTTTCTGGCTACTACATCATGCTGCCTGATTTGCTTGGACAAAAAAACCTACAAGTTTTCTGAGATATATTAGGTAGTAGTGAGATCTTAAGGTAGAAGGCTTTCTATTTCCTTAGGGTATGTATTTTATCCAGGGAAGAGTTGGTTACTTTTAAGTATTGCATTTAGCTAAATGCTAACAAAATTACTCTAGAGGCTTCCAAAATGCACATACTTTTTACTCAGTAAGAGAAGGGAGGAAAGAACTGGAAATGATCTCTCTCCACCTATGGTTTTGTTTTTTTTTAAATAAAGAATGAATGAAGAGAATTAAAGCAATAGTTCTCTTTAGTGTTACTGGTAACACTAAGAGATGTTACTGCTTAGGAAATCAGTATTTGACACATTTTTCTTTTCTCATTCCTCAGTCTTTCTGACCCTGTACTTTCTTCTGGGAGCTCCATGTGAATGTGCATGGATTTTGGTTTTGTATACGCCTGCTGGATCATAGCCATTGTCTGCAGGGCTTTAGAGACCATCTGCTATCATTTCACCTCTCTGTAGGGGAGCAGACAGGTCAGAGAGGTGAGGTAACTTATCTAGGATCAGACAGACTCAAAAGAAAGCCTACGTTACCTGATTTTTTTATTCCAATATTTTCTGCCACACTACCCCTAATATAAAAAAATGAGGTAATAACTTGTTCTCATTCTTCTGTAATTCCATTCACAAATGAGAAGCTTCCTGTAATAATACTCCTTTTAGTAATTTTTACCTTGTAAGAATCTTATGTAATTTCTTTGATAGACATTTCCTATCTTAGCGCAAAATATCAAGTATTTCTTTACTGACTTGCCATGCACATCTGGATTCTGTAGTGAAGTTTATGAAAATAAGAATATTTTCCATTTGGGGATCATATTGATAGGATTGTTAAAAGTGTTTCTAAGTAATGATTGACTTTTTTTTTTCCTTTGGGATAGCAGGAGTGTACTGATATCAGGAACAATTTTGTAAAATGTTTCAGCTTTTGTTTGTTGACCAAGTTGTAGGCAGATTTACTAGTCTTTTTGGAAATGTGTTATTTCATGTTAGTATAAAAATGAATTGCATATTTATTTAGATTGATGAAAAAATGTCAAATTTTGGGTGACTTTTATCCCTTGAGCCTGAGACTAAGAGGGGGTGGGGAGAGATGCTATATTTTTTAAAAAGTGAGGTGAAATATCATCAAGCCAATTTTTGATTAGCATTACATATTGAGAGAGAAGAGAGCTATGATGTATGAAAGTTGTCAATTATTAAATAGTTTAATTGTGAAGATACTTGAACATTTCTGCAAAGAATGTACCACATGGTTTAAGTAATGAAGTAAAACTATGAAGACATTTGTTTAGATCCTAATATGGACAAACAACATGATTTTAAAGAAAATAGTGACTAGTGACAAAACACCTATTTCTCTAGTCTGATTCGGAAATAAAGTACAAAAAGATTTCTGGTGGAAAATGTGGGCTTCTCAAAGATCCTATAAAATACTGAATCACGAGTGAAAAAGATGATTTCTTTCTTTTGTATCAGTGCTTTTGTGTGTGGAGAGTTCATGCTACAAGGTTAAGTAGTCAATCAGAATTCAGCCAGGATATGAGAGATTCTCTGTCAGGAGGAATGAACTTTTGGCACAGTGGTTGAATGGTGAAGAAGTCAGCGTTCTGACTTACAATATGCTTTTTTGTCACATTGCCTGTGACCTAAAATGGTATTATCCAGATTATTCACCTGCTTTATTCACTAAACTTTTTAAAGTCTTTTTTTATATCTTTTCCCCTATAATCTAGACTTTCCTGTGTTCCTCTCCATCCCTACCCAGAATGTTATCCTTTATGACAAAGAGGTTTGTTTTTTAAAATGAAGATAAAAAATGAGTAAAACCAACAAAACATATTGGAGAAAGTCTGGCTTATTATGCAATATTTATTCATTCAGCTTTACTGTGAATGTCTTTCTTTTTCATTTTTCTAAAAAACCAAATCTATGCATCCTTAAGGGAAAAGTATTTGCTACCATCAAGGATATAGTTATATTTTAAAATTAAAAACCATCTTATATACATTATTTTGTTGGAATCTTACAACAACTCTAGGAGGTAGCATTTTACAGATGAAAAAACGGAGGATAAAGTAAGTTAAGTGACTTGGCCCATGGTTACTCAGCTAGTAATTTTCGTTGAAGGAATTTGAAATCGGGTCTTTTTGTCTTAGGAGCCCAGTATTCTTATCAACTATTCTAGGTTACCTCTTATTCAAAATAGCGAATGGTAGATTCTGAAAGCAGATCCAAAAATGCATCAAACAATGATGGTATCATTGAAATAAATCTATGCTATACTAAGATGATTTCTTTGAAAGGTGCAACACTTGTCTAAGTTTTGATCTATTTATTAACACTAGAAGGATCAAGTGCATGAATTGATGCAAACATTTGCTTTGGAATAAAATTTTTTATTCAGTTATCTTTATTTTCTTTGCATTATGGATAAAAACAGTATATTGTATCAATTGATGCATCTTATTAATCCCTTGAAGCATTTTTAAACTCAGATTCTTTTATTAAATCAATCTGGGTTTTTTTTGTGTAACACGGGACTATATTAAGCTGCAGTCTTTGGCCTATAATGTATAGTATATACAACAAACTTAAACAAATTCATAATATGTATTAAGGAGATGAGTGAAGTTTTACAGTGAGTTAGCCATGTATTGTATTACTTTGTACACTATTATGCTGTAGTGCCCAGCAAAATTGTAATTTTTGCCAGTTGGAAACTTCTTAATAGGGAATGTTTATTAAGTGCTTCCAATTGGGTATCAAATTACTGATAAGTAATACCAAGAATTTTACTTCAGAACTCTCGTTACCATACATCTAAGTCTTCCTTTTTTCTTTATACAGTCTTACAATTAGTAACTTGTTATTCATGCTTTGGGCAGACTTAGATATTATTTTAATAATATTTTACTGGAGTAAGTGTTAGGATGTGTAGATGGATATTTATGGCTTAGTATATAGATGTAGTTGTAGAATTCAGAGGGAAACATCCAAGTTGGTGTAAAATTAACCTTTATGACATACATAACTTATGTGAGTTGTTGAGTTGGATTATTTTCCATATGATGTTGCTATTTAACAAGCTGTATTTTTTAAAACTTCAAAAAAAATTTAATAAACTAGAAAATAGAGGTATGCCTCTGGGTTTTCTTTTTTGTTCCCCAGTTTTTGCTCTAAACATTAGTTCTAAATTTTTAAGTTGCCATACAGATTAACCGTCAAGTACTTATTAAGCACTTAATGTGTTCTAGGCACTGTAGTAGGCTCTGGGCATTCAGTGAAAAAGTGAAATAGTTCTGTCATCAAGGAGCTTAGGATCATAGAACTTGGAGGATCATAACTCAAAAGCTGGAAGGGACTTCAGAGGCCATCTAATCCTAACCCAATTTTCTTATATTACACAGGAGGAAACTGAGGCTCAGGAACATTAAATGGATTGCCCTGGGTTACCCAGGTTCACTGAGATTAGAGCTAATTCTCTTGCCTGTCTCTGGGCTTCTGGGGAGCTGGGGCTGTGCAGGGGTGGGGAGGAAGATAGAACATTTTCATAGTCAGCAAGTATTTTTGAAGTTCTTACCATTGCCAAGCCAGTTCAGAGAACTGAGACATAAAGAAAAGCAAAAACTAGATTAAAAAAATACAGGATAAATAGAATATAAATACCCAATGATTGGAGGAGGTAGGGCTAACAATTGGAGGAATCGCCAAAGGCCCTGAAGGGAAAAACACTTGAGCCAAACCTTGAAGTGAGCTAGGGAATCCCAAAGTAATAGCATTCTCTCTGTAAAACTATATTCAGTTCTGGTTCATGTATGTATCTTTAGAAATGTACTGGAGAAGTACAATTGCAGTGTTTCTCTTACAGATCATTTCTAAAATACATACCTGTACTCTGACCATCTTCCTCACCCCACTCTCACTGGAACTGAGACAACTCGGGTACTGGGCTCTAGTAGATGTTTCACCTTTCCTGTCCTGGAGCCAGGTTATCAGGTCCTTTTGACGCATTTCCAAATTTGTGTTATTGTGCTCTTTCCTCCCTCCCCCCCCTCCCCATTACTTGTTAGCTCTCTCCATTAGACTGTAAACTCCTTGAAAGCAGGGATGATCTATTTTTATCCCTTGTGCCTGGCACACAGTAAGCACTTAGTACCCTTTTATCCATAGCCTCATCTTTTTTTTTTTTATATACAAGATATTTTATTTATGAACACAGCTAACATTTACATAGTGCTTTTCAGGGTTTGCAAAGCGTTTTACATTATTTAAGGCAGGGAAGTAGATAATACAATTTACAAAACTTTAGTGTAAATTGGGATAAACCTTCAGCTGTTTAAGAAACTCGCCTGGCCCATCCAGAATATATTCCTTGAGATTTCCAGATGACGGAGGTGTTACCTAAGGCCCTTTTCAATTCATGTTGTCTGAAAAGTAATTTTTTTTTTGGACGCTCCTCTTTACATCATATTCACTTCTGAACATAGCCCTCTTCCACCCAGTGAGAGTTCATGGAACAAAGATAAAAAAAAACCCACAAGGAAAATAGTTTATGCTTCCCCCCAATTATTTGAGATGGCTCACTATGTACAGGAGGGAGTAGGGTGAGATATAAGTGGAAATGTTATATAGAGCTCAATAAAAATTTAAGACATT
>JAQQSU010012466.1:0-11912 GCA_028627135.1 Pseudochirops cupreus
TTCCAGGTCAGTGGTTTTTTTCTATGAGATATTTCACATTGCTTTCTATTTTTTCATTTGTTTGGATCTGTTTAATAGTATCTTGATTTCTCACAAAGTCATTTGCTTCCATTTGCTCCACTCTAATTCTGAAGGAGTTATTCTCTTCAGTGAGCTTTTGAGATTCTTTTTCCAACTGGCAAAGTGGATTTTTTAAGGCATTTTTCTCCTCATTGGCTTTTTGGGACTCTTTTGCCATTTGAGTTAGTCTATTTTTTAAGGTGTTATTTTCCTCAGTCAGGTTGTTGACTCTCTTTTCATGATTTTCTTGCATCATTCTCATTTCTCTTCCCAATTTTTCCTTCACTTCTCTTATTCGGTTTTCAAAATCCTTTTTAAGCTCCTCTATGGCTTGTAATCAATTTACATTTTTCTTGGAAGCTTTTGGTGCCGGAGTTCTGACTGTGTTGTCTTCCTTCTGATCCATGCTTTGATCCTTTTTGTTCCCCAAAGAGGAATCTAAAGTTGGGTTGCTGTGTTTGCTTTGCTTCCTTTGCCTGCTCATGTTGCCAGTCCATTACTTGACTTTTTAGCTCTGTGGAGCTCTGCTTTCAGAGAGGAGAGCTTTGTCCCAAATTGCTGGGGTTTTCACAGCTGCTGGAGCTATTAGGGGGCCACCATCTCTGCAGCTCCCACCAGCTTTGGCTCACTGGTCACACACCTCAGGACCACCACCCAAGACCACGATCCTGATCCAGGAATGTTAAGGCAAGAGCACTTAGCCTCTGAATGGTCACTTGGCCCCCCTGCAATCTGCAGGCTGGGAGCTCTGAAGTAGCTGCTTCTGCTGCTTTCTTGCTCTGGGGGCAGATGGCTGGACCGCTTTTCTCCCCCAAATTTAGCCAAGTTCCACTGACCTCTCACTTTGTCCTCGGTTCTTATGGGTTGATAATTCTGGAAATTGCCACAGCTGCCAGTGATCTGCTCTCCTGAAAGCTCCAGCCACAGCTTGTCCTGGTGGCCCTGGGGCTGAAGCCACAGCTGGTCTCAGCTCCCAGTGCCCTTTGATGAGCCCTTCTTGTCCCACCTGCCAGGCTGCCTTCAGCAGGAGCCTTGTTTCTCTGCACTTTTGTGGGTTCTGGAGCTCTAAAATTTGTTTAGAGTCATATTTTATAGGTATTTGAGGTGGTTATGGGAGAGCTGCGGAGTTTTGCTGCTTCTATGCTGCCATCTTGACCCAGACGGTCTTTCAATGTGAAAGACGAGAAGATAAAAATACCCGGAAGAGTTAGAGGGGATCCTGTAGGGAGAAGCTATAATGTAGTCAAGTCAGCAAGCATTCATTAATTGCTCACTGGAGATGGATACAATCAATCAATACACATTCAAGTGTTTACTTTGTGTCAGGCTCTGTGCTAAGCACTGGGGATACAAAGAAAAGAAACAAAAACAAACCCTGCACTCAAGGAGCTTGCTCTAACGAGGGAGCCAATGTGAGAATAGCCACGTACAAGGCAGAGACATGCAGGGGCAATTGGAGGCGGTCTCAGAGGGAGCATCTAGCACGGAGGAGGAGAGAGGAAGGCCCTTTGCAAGAAAGAACAGCCATTGAGACACCTGGAAGAGACAAAATCCAAGAAAGGACCTGGGGGTAGAATGTTTGCTTCAAATACCCAGCCCTAGATTTGCAAAGTTTAGGCAACAAACAAGAGGTTCCGAGTCGGGAGGCCAGTTATGCTGCCAAGTGCTTCTGAGACTGAGCAGAATGTGCCCCAGGACTGGAATGTGCTCTGGGAAGGGCATCTCTTGTTTAAAAGGCACAAGAACAATGAATGGAGTGGGTGGGGTGGCTCGGCACTCCCAACTGAGAAGGTAGGCAAAGCCAGGAACTGTCAAGGGGATGCCGGGCAGGACCATTGGGGGAGAGATTGCTGGAGGGACTTGGAGACAATTTTATCGCCAGTATCTATTATAGACCGCCTGGATGGAAGGAGATGCAGAGTTCAGTGGATAGAGTGCTGGAGACAGGAAAGCTTGAGTTCAAATCCTGACTCAGACACTTGCTACCTGTGTGACTTAAGTGTTAAGTCACTTAACCTCTATTTACCTCATTTGTAGAATGGGTATGATAATAAGAACCCTTATCTTCCAGCGTTGCTGTGAGGCTGGAGTGAGATAACATTGGTAAGGTGCTTTGCAAACTTTACATCATGTTATTATCTATGCATCATTGTTATTATTATTCCAGCACAAGCCTGAAACAAAGGCATGATGCGGTGGGGATGGGAGATTATACAGACATTATCCCAACACAAGAAAAAAAAGTGGAGCTGCAATTAACACTTGCCTTGATTTTCTGATCATTTCATCCTTTCCAAGGTTGGAGGAAGCGACAAGGAAGGACTGCTCTTCTGGGTCTGATTCTCACTAAGCAAGAAGAGAGTTGCTTGGGAAAAGCGTAGGGGTGAATGATCATTCCTTCCTAGAGTTTGTGACTGAGGAGAGCCAGGCATAGCCGCAGGCACACCCTAGATTTAGGAAAGGATATTTCAGAGGATTTGGGGGAAGTGAGGATTAACATTCTGCTGGGGAAGGCAGTTGAAGAAGGATGAGAAACCAATAATAGAGTTCTGAAGACACTGAGGAAAAGACTTCTATGGGAGGAAATATGGGAGTTGTCTGATCCAGCTGTGTGGGGTACTCACCAACCAACTAAGCTTTTAAAAAGTCACATGCAGAAAAGAGAAGCAAGGGAAGGGAATGGGATGAATGCCAAGTGTGTTCCGATAATCTCAGGAGAGTCCGAAGGGCCAAGGCTAGCTGGTGAGTTTGGCTAAAGAACACAGGAAGGAGCCTTCTTATTCTAGTGAGGAAAAGAAGAGGATCCCAGATGGACAAGGACTGGGATGGCCTGGTGGCTGGAGATGGATGGAGTGACAATCACTGGTTCCAGGAAGAAAGAAGAAATGCTCAGTCTGTGTTTTGCTTCTGTTTTCTCTGACAAAGAAAATGACCTGGAGAGAATAGAACAAAGAAGGCTTAGGAGTTAAGCTCAAGACAAATGAGGAAGGAAATAGGAAGAGCACCTGAAGGTGCTCTTTGGGGCCAGATAAGCCATCCCACTGAGCCCGGAAAAACAATGATGGGATGAGATTGCAGAGTCACCAGCAGATTCTAGAGAACCCAAGAGGGGGAGAGCAAAGGTTGCCTCAGTCTTCTGAAAAGGGAAGAGAATGGAATCTGTAAACTCTAGGCAAGTCAGCCTGATGTAATCTCTGGAAAGACTTAGAGTGGAATTCAAGAGATGTTTGGTGAGTGTCTAGAAAAAGAAGCAGTGATCACAAAGAGCTAGCCTGACTGTTAATGTTTACTAATAAGCTAAATATTCATAATCTGAGCTAATATTATTAATTAAGTTAACAAGATGAAATTCAATAATGTTTAGTAAGTCTTGCGCTTGGTCTCGAGAAATCCACAAATACAATATGGAGACATGGTTAGAGAGTAGTCTGAAAAAGATCTGAGGGTCTGAGTGGACTCCAAGCTCAGGGCAAGTTAGCCAAGATCAGATAATGGCATCTTAGGCTGCATTAAAGAGGAGCTGAGCCTGAAAGAACAAGCAGCCACTGGTGCCCATGCCTTCTACCCTATTCAGACTATCTGTGGACGAGTGTGTTGAGGTCTGGGCATTTTAGGAAGGGCATTGAGAGCATCCAGAGGACAACTGAGGGGACAGGGAAGGCTGGCCCATGTCATGTGAGAATCTGCTGAAAAAATGAAGCTTGTTTAGCCTGGAAGTGTGTGTGCATGCACATACGTGTGTATGTGTATGTGTGTGTGTGCATGTGTGTGTGCATGTGTGTGTGTACGTGTGAAGGGACAGGACCGCTATCTTCAAGTGCTTGAAGGTCTGTCTTGGGGAGGGGTTAGCCTATTTTTTTTTGGCCCCAGAGAGCCAAGCTGGGAGCCGTGGGTGGAGAGGAAGGTTTAGACCAGATGTCAGGACACAATTCCTACAGGTGAGAGCTGGCCCAGAGTAGAGGGGGCTGTCTGGGAAGCTGATGTGCTCCCTGGCACCGGAAGTCTTTGAGCAGAGACTGGCCAGTTACTTTCTTACTGGGTACATTAGAGAGAGAATTCTTGCTCAGCTCTGAGTGGGACTGGATCCATTGAAGTCCCTTCAACTCAAAGATCCTGGGAAGCTGGGTTTTCTGGAGGACTTGGAGAAGACATCAAATGGTGGGGTTCAGGGTGTCTGAGAACCCAAGAAATAGTCATTCTTTGATCAGAGCCCTGGTTCACAGCTGGGTGGAAGAAAGACTGCCAGGACAAGATGCCTGGCTGGCAAGTATGGCGTTGTAAACGGGGGCAGTCTGCAGCTTGGGACTAAATGCTGCCCATCCAGGGATGCTTCAGTGGGAAACATATGGGAAAGCATGGTTCCTTTGGCTTATGGGTGAGACAAAGCCCCAGCATCCCTTGCTGCTCCTTTCCCTCCTGGCTTGTTTCATCTCATCCCGTCCAATTCCATCATAGCCCAGCCCAGCCCATCCCTGAGTCTTTGAGCGGGGTGGGGGGGTGGGGGGGAGAGAGGGAGTGGGAAGCAGATTCCTTGACCTCTTGGTAGAATGAAAAGTGAGCTGGGCTTGGAGTCAGAGAAGCTGAGCTCAAATCCAACCTCAGACACTTACTGGCTTTGTGATCCTGGAGAAATCACTTAACATCTCAGTGCCTCAGTTTTCTCACTTGTAAATGAAAGAGTTGGGCCAGATGGTTGAACTTCCAGCTCTGATTCTACGATTCCTCTGAAATGGGAATACTTGTCTGGAAAGGCAGGCCTGCTGAATGGCAGTATCAGAAGTGGCCAGGAGATGGCAGCAAAGTGCCATCCCTGGCCAACCCCTAGGTCCGGGCTGGGGCTCAGCTCCCAGCTCCTTTCCAGGGCCGATGGCTGGGGCAGTGTGGTGCAGTGGGAAGCAGGCTGTCTTTGGAGTCAGAGGACTGGGTTCCAATCCAGCTCTCCTCGTTCGTGGGACCTCTGGGCAGACCCTTCTGGGCTCAGGCAAGCTGGCCTTCAAGGCCCCTTTAGATTTAAATCCATGTTCCCAGCTTGCTCGGCTGCCTGGAGGGCGAGAATGATTCCAAAGCAGCCCAGGAATCCTCCGGAGCAGGAAGGGACTTCCCAGGCCATCTGGTCCAGCCCTGGAGTCTCGCATAGGAGGAATTGGAGGGGAATGACTCGTCCAAGGTCACAGAGGCAGTAAGAAGGAACCTTGGGGATCACTGAGTCCACTCCTCTCTACCCCTTTAACAGAACAGGAGACTGAGACTGACAGTTGACTTGCTCAACTCTGTTAGTGACCAACTTTCCTGATTCCCAGCCTGCTCCTCTCTCCCATTGCTATGATCCTAAAAGAGGTGCAAGAAATGCCAAGTGGGAAAAAGATGCAGGATTATGGGGGTGAGGAGGGGGAGGGGGAATGGTACGGAGGGAGAGGAGGGGGGAGGGGGAGGGTGGGGAGGGGGAAGGATGGTGGAGAGGGGGAAGGTCTTTTCTATGAGGCACTTGTATGTTCAGATGGATGATCAAGATGCCACATTTTTCTTATCCACATAAACTTCCCCAACCCTGTTTGCACAAAACAGTGACTGGGAGAGTTTCAGGCTTTACTGGGCTCTGAGGAGGATGGGGCAGCTGGTGCTGACAGGTGATCTTTCTATAACTATCTGAAGGTCAGCAGGCCTTGTACTTTCAGAATCAAGGTCTACTCTGTGGGTGTTATTTCTGCTTTAGGGAGAAGTCGCCTTGGCATGGTCATGTGGCTCGTAGGGCAAGAGTCACGATTTGCATCTGGAGGCCTGCTCCTGTCACTGCTGGGCAGCCACCATTGGCCCCAGATGGTCTTTTTTATTTTGTATTTTTTGAGTCCCTTTGATTCTTGCAAAGAGCATATGGAGTTGACCTCCCTCCACGCAGGCAGGAGAGCGGGCCCAGGGACACCTGGGCTCCCAGGCTGCCAGGCCCTCATCTCTGGCTTTGTGAGTGTGCACATGCCTTCATGCAGCCAGGGGAATCCGCCCATGCATTCGGTTCTGCTTGGACATCTTAGCTCCACTTTGATGGTGAAGCTTGTGCAGGCAGGGATGGCTTAAGGATGATCCCTAGGCCTTGGTCTCTAGTTGGGACTCACCATTGTAAATATTTACAAAATGTCGTCATCTCTCAGTTATTTTCACCTGGATTAGGCAGACACAGTTTGGAGTCAGAGTTCAGCAACCCTTGCTTCCCTCTCCTTCCACAGATTCAGTTGCTGTGGCTCAGGGGGAGCAGATTCATTGTCCTATCTGCCTAAACCAGGGATCTTTAGAGGAGCCAGAACTAGGGAGGGGCAACTAGAATATTGCTTCAGGGCACTGAAATGTATAGGTCGCTGACAAGACTTGCAAGCCTTCTGCAGCAAAGAAAGAGCTCCATACCCCATGTGAGCTCATCCATGGCTAGTCTCAATTTCTCTGTAGTGTTTCAGAGTGTTTCTCCCCCACTGAGTTTTATTCTGCCTCCCTCCTTTCCAACAATCGAATTGTCCTAGCTGGCAAAGTCTCTAATTATGCTTCTAGTGCTTAGGAGAGCAAAGGTGAACCTACTTGACCCAGGTATGAACTCACTAAGGAAGAATAAGCAGTTGGTCTTACATTCAGATCTGGAAGGGACCTCATAGGCTTCAGAGGAGGAAACAGGTCCAGAGACACAAAGACTCTTGTTGAGGGTCACACTGATATTTAGTGGCAGAGGCAGGGAGCCTCAGAATAGATTATCCAGCCTGACCTCTGATGTGGGCAGCTAGCGCTGCCTCTGGGGATCACTCTCTCCAGCCTGGCACACTGGAAAACATGATGGCTTTGAATGGTGTCAGAGTACCTGCTGATTCTGATCCCTTCTCTGGTGAGTTCACAGACTTTCTAAGACTCTTTCCAGTTCTAATCAGGAAGGTCCTCTGAGGAGTCTCTAGAGGGAGTCCAGAGCCTGGGGGCATTTTGAAGTCAGCAACCCTATCTGCCATCTCTAATGGAGCCCCTGTCCACTCCTGGTACAAAGATGCTCTAGGAGTATGTTGGGAGAGATTAGGGTAGGATGGAAAAGTTTTTCCTCTGTCTACCCGAGCTAGGCTTTCTCTCCTGGTCTCTGCCTATGCCTCCCACCTGTGGAGACATCCCACCCAGGATGCTGGCAGCATCACAAAGCCTCACACTTCTCAAGTGTCACAAGTGTCTTCTGGGCTCTGCCCTAGGTCTTGCTGAGATCCCCTCCCAGGGCAAGTGAAGGCTTTTGGCCCCAGAGCCTGGTGAGGGAATGTAGGGGCTGGGGCATTTATTTCACAGAGCACACATCTTCAAACTCAGAGCTAGCCAAGCCCTCCAAAGTTCCAGGTAGCCATCCCAACTGGTTCATGATGAGATCAGAACACACAGGATGAGGGATCAAGGAGAAGAATATGGGGAATGGCCTCATCCAGCTTGTCTTTCCTCTTGTCCTGGTTGGAGGAAGATTATTCCTTTTGAAGGCTAAACCAGTCCCAGGCCCACGGCAGGTACTACATGCATGCGTATCAAATGGAATCTGCCACTATTTGGGATTCAATAGCAATCATTAAACCGTCTGTGGGCCAGGCAGGCATTGTGGTAGTTGTTGGGGCTATAAAGAAAAAAATACATAAACCAAAAAAAAATTTATAAACCCTGCCCTGCATGAGCTTATATTCTACATGGTTTTAGAGACCAGGTTTGATAGCCCATCCACAGTCAAGGTGCTCCCTTGCCATCTGCTGGGCTATCCTCTCTTTGGTGCCAGCCTCTTCCTCTGGGAACAGGTCTCAGACTAATAATTCCATCACTTCAGGAAAAGGTATGGCAGCTGACTGTCCTGGGGCTCTGTTTATTACCCCGTCACCTCCCAGAGCGGCACCTTTGCCGGGCCACCATTTCCATAGAAGAGTTGCTTTACTGGTAAACTGTAAGCCCCTTGAGGGCATGAACCACCTCTTTTTTATGTGTGTATCCCTAGAATTTAGCACAGCCCTTGTTAATAAATGACTTTCCATTCATTCATTCAGTTTGAGGGGGATAGACATGAATTCTCTTTGGGGTATGTCAGGTTTGAGATGTCTGAGAGTGATGGGAATGAGCCTAGGAATAGATGTGGAAACTTGGGCCTCATCAGCCTACAGGTGGTTATTGTGCTCATTCATGGGAGCCCTTGGAATCACCAAATGAGAGTGAAGAGGGCCCAGAATAGAGTTCTTGGGTAAATGCACATACATTTACATTGCATATGTATAATGAACCAGGAAAGAAAGGAGGCTGAGAAGGAACAGTCAGAGAAGTAGGGAGAGAAAAGGGGGAAAGAGAGAGACAGAGAGAGAGAGAGAGAGAGAGACAGAGACAGAGACAGAGACAGAGAGACAGAGACAGAGAGACAGAGACAGAGAGACAGAGAGACAGAGAATTTCTAGGAGGAGAGAGTGGTCAGCAGTGTCAAATGCAGCAGCAGAATGGTCAGAAGAAATGAGGATTGACAAAAAGCCTTGGATTTGGTGGTTAGGAGACCATTGGAAGACTTGAGAGCAGATTCAGCGCAGTGGCAAGGTCAGAAGCCAGACTGCAGAGCGTTTGGAGGAGAATGAGGAGAGGCAGCAAGGGTGAGTGGCTTTCTTTTTCTGGGAGTTTCTCCCAACAACAGTTAGCAGATATGGGTAATGTTATCTGGCAGGAGATTCCAGCCCCAGATTCCCCAACCAGGAGGGCAGGGGAAGACAGGGAGGGGCTGGAGGTGAGAGAGGTTGGAGGCACCAGGGAGACAAAAGGTGACCCTGCCCTGTGTTTGGGGTCACGTACAGAGGGATAGGAGGGTAGGGTAAGAAGGATGCATAAAGGGGTAGGAGGGTGGGTAGGAGGGATCTCTGCTGCCCCGGACTGTTTGTGGCACTAATAGCCGAGTAACAGGATTCTGAATGCATCTGTGTACACAGAGCTGTGGTTCAGAATGGAAGAGTCAGGCAGACCTGGGTTCAAATTATGACTCAGACACTCACCAGCTGTGTTACTGTGAACAAGTGACTTTCCTGGTGCCTCAGTTTCCTTCGTGGCAAAATGAGGGGATTGGACAGTGGGCGGTAACACTTAGAGACAAGGGCAGGCCATTTAGACTCTCAGAGACTCAGTTTTCTCTTCTGTAGAGTAGGAGGGCACCACCTTTCATCCAGCCAGCCAGGCTTGCATCTTTAGCATCACACTCGGCTCTTCCTTCTTCCTCAGGTGTCTTCACTCTGCTTGGAATCAAGAGTGACCATTGCAAGAATCTGAGCTCTAACATTTGCTCCTGCCAGTCTCATGCTCACATATACAGGGTTCTCCAGGTTCTGTCTGTTTCCTTCCACATCGGTTTCTACAAATCTTCCCAAGTTTTTCTGAGTTCTCATATTTGATCTTAGGGCACAATAATATTCCATTATGTTCAGGACCCTGGCTTGTCCATCCATTCCCTAACTGATGGGCACTGAAGTGACAACATGGCTTAGTGAACCAAATGCTAGAGTGGAGTCAGGACGACCTGGGTTCAAATCCTGTCTCTGACACTAACTGACTGTGAGACCCTGGCCAAACCCTCTAACCTCTCAGTTTTCATTTCTATCAGATGAGCATGAAAATCATGGTTCCGACTTCCTGGGGTTGGTGGGTAGACATTAGCGTGCTATAGAAATCTTAGCTACTATTTTTTTCCAGTTCTTTGCTACCATGAAAAGTGCTACTCTGAATATTTGGCTGCTGATGGAGATTTTCCTTATGCTTTTTTGCCTCCTAGGAGTACACACCATAGACTTTCAAACACACCATAATTCTGTGATTTCCACAGACAGCTGTGGAGGACTCCCTTCCAGCAAGGTTGGGACACTGGCCCCATTTGGGCCTATCAGATGTCTTGGGGGGAGATTCTAAAGCTGTGTTCTGGCCATGCCTGAGTTTTAGGCAGCCTTTTCTGCTCCAGGGCCTCAGAGATCCTTTATTCAGGAACCCTTTAGAAGGCAAAATTTCCTGAGCCCAGAAGGGTGGCTTTATTTGGGGATCCCAGTCATTAGATTTAGCATCTGGACTGTGCTGGTTCTGCCCATCAGAGTCTTTACCCAGGCACCAATAAGTTGGTTTTGAGGGTTGATGCTACGTGCCTAACCTTGCATGAGAAGCAGAAGAATGGGGATGGATTTTCTTTCTGGGGGGAAGATCCAGCCTGACTGGTAAGACAAACGTGCATATGTGAAACCCTCAGAGAAGGATGTGTAATGTGCTCTAGGCAGGATGAAACTAAGGCATGGTGATGGGGCTTTGTCACAGGGCACTGAAATGTAAAAGCTTCTGACTTCTTCCCTCTTGGTCGTAGTAAAACAATTGAGTCCATCACCCAATCAGAATAATTCATCAAAATAGTGAGTTACCAGAGGCTCCATTTCCTCCCCCCAAGGCCAGGTAAACCTCTGGGAGGTGGCCTGTTTGCCAGTAGCCTTGCCATCATGTCCTGGCATCTCTGCATACTCCACCCAAGGTGGTCTCAACCTCTGAGGCCTTCTCCAGGTCTCTCCCATCCTGATCCTGATGGGTTTTGGCCCAGGCGACTTTCTCTGGCCCTGGCTGTCACAGGACTGGAGGGAGGAATCTCATCTCCTTGGGGCAGAAGCAGAGGGCTAAGGACAAGCACCATGGTTAAGTGAAAAGAAAGCGGGGCTGCAGCGGCCATCCCAGCTCTGTGATGCTGGAAGAGTCACCTCCCCTTTCCTGTCCTCAGTGTTCTTATCTATAAAATGCAGAGAATCATGTGTGTAAAACTGACCTTTCACAAGAAAGCCCTCTGGAGCCCTCAGCCAGCTGAGGGTCTGCAGCTCTCTTCTCTGGCCAGGTCACTCACCCTCAGCTACCCAGATACCATCTCAAGGCCCAGCTCTGGCGCTGAAGAGCTGCTAGATGGAAGAGGGCTCGGCCTTGGTCTTCTTGGCTCTGGTGGGCAGATCCAGCAGCATGGGAGGGGAGGAGCCACCAAGGGGAAGATTTCTGTCTGAGATAGGGAAACATTAATCCTGAGGGCTGAACCCAAGTGGACTGGCTGCCTGGGGATGTGGATGCTGGGTGCCTCTGTCCAGGGTAGCGTAGACAGATGCTGGGTGGTGCTGGGCTTGGCCTGGCTCGTCTGTGATCTCCCTTCTGACTGCAGAGGCTGCCAAAGGGAAAGGAGGCATCTCAGGCCTGCAGAAGAAGGCCCCCCACCCAGCTCCTTGAGGCCTCGGGCTCCAGAGCCGCCTCTCCTGGTCCAGACTCCAAGCAGCCTCCTCCGTCTGGAATCATGGCTTCTGTATGGATCTGACGGCCAGGGCTCCCACCGGCAGGGCACTAAGATGTGTTGGCTAGGGCAATGGGCCTGTTGCCAGGGTTCAAAATCCCCTACTATGGTGTTTACAAGCAATGTGACCCTGAGCAAGTCACTTCTCATCATCTTGGTGGCCAAGTTTCCTCATTTGGAAAATGAAAGGCAGGGGAGGGAAGGAGAGGGGATTGTGTTGGCCTCAGTGTTCTCTTTAGAACCTTTCTGGTTCTGGATCTATGAGCATGTGTTTGAGTTGAGAATCCTGTCCCCATGATACCATTTCATGAGTTTTTGCTACTGTGAATTTCTCCCCCAGTGCCCAGAGGTGCCCAACTTCTCCCTCAGTGCCCAGTAGTGACTGGGTCAACTGACAGGGCAGAGTTTCTGAACCTGAAGATGCTGGAGCACAAGAGTACTAGGAGGAACACTGGCTTTCTTGTCTTCTCATCTCCTTTTAATAAATGCCCGTCTCTCTCTCTCTCTCTCTCTCCCTCTCCCTCTCCCTCTCTCTCTCTCTCTCTCTCTC
>JAQQSU010012467.1:0-11912 GCA_028627135.1 Pseudochirops cupreus
ACTGCAGTTGGGAGATCCATCCTGCCCTACCAAAAAGTGACATAGGAGAGAATAGACTGGGGGAGGGGGGAAACACTGGGATGGCTGTTTTGGGGTGGTGGGCGGGGGAAAAACGGGGAGAAAATATGTAACTCAAAAAAAGTTTAATAAAAAAATAAATTTATTATTAAAAGAACAAAAAAAAAATGAAACTTCAAAAGGGTATTTGAATTAGTCCCAAACTCAAAAAGTCTTCTTGGAAGAGTTCAAGAAGGGTTTTAAAGTCAAATATGAGAGGGGCAAGAAAAAAAAATGGGAAAGAAATGAGAGGTATGCAGGAGAGAGTCAACAACTTGTTAAAAGGACAAAAAAAAATGACTGAAGAAAACAATTCCTTAAAATCACAATTAGTCAAATAGGAAAAAATCTACTAAAGAACACATCATCTTTAAGAGTACAATTGGTCAAATGGAAAAGGAGGCACAAACACTAACTGAAGATAAAAATTGCTTAAAATTTAGAATTGAACAATTGGAAGCTAATTGTTCTGAGATAATAAGAATCAGTAAAACAAAATCTAAAGAAGAAAAAAAAGAAGAAAATGTAAAATAGCTCATTGGAAAAACAATTGATGTGGAAAAGAGACCCAGGAGAGATAATTTATTCATTGTGGAACTACCTGAATGCTATGACTTTAAAAAAGAGCCTGGACAAACTCCCTCAAGAAATTATGGAAAACAGCCCTGATATGCCATCACCAGAGGATAAAATATTCATTGAAAGAATCCACAAATCACTTTTGGAAAAAGATCCAAAAAAGAAAACTCCAAGAAATACTGTAGCCAAATTCCAGATTTATCAGGTCAAGGAGAAAATATTGCAAACAACCAGAAAAAAAGCAATTTAAAGATCATGGAGCCACAGTGAAGATTACACAGAATTTAACAGCTTCTATATTCAAAACTTGGAGAGGTTGGAATATGATATTTCAGAAAGCAAAAAAGCTTGGATTACAACCAACCCAACAAAATTCAGCATAATGTTTTCAGAGGAAAATGTGGACATTCAGTGAAATAAGGATTTTTCAATCCCTCCTGATGAAAGGACCAGAGCTGAACAGAAAATTTCATCTTCAAATATAAGACCCAAGAAAAGCATAAAAAGGTAAAGAGGAAAAGGAGTAAAAAGCATGTCATTCAGTAAGGTTAAATTGCTACATTCCTACATGGGAAAGTGATACTGGTAACTCTTGAGAACTGCATCTTTATTAAGGCAGTTAGAAGTGGTAAATATAGACAGAGGGAAAGGGGATAAGGTAATTTTGATGTGATGATATTAAAAAAATAATTAAGGAGTAAAAAGAAGGATACTACTGGGAGAAGAGGAAAGGGGGAGGAAGAATAGGGTGAATTATATCACATGAAGAGTAGCAAAAGACCTATCTATTAGAGTAGAGGGAAAGAAGAGAGGAGATAAACACTGTTTGAACCTTATCCTCACCAGATCTGACTCAAAGAGGAAATAACATACAAATCCATTTGAGTATATAGAAATCTTTCTTACTAATAGGAATGTAGGAAGATAAAGGGGAAAGAAAAAGGAGAGGTTGGATAAAAGAGAGGGCAGAAGTAATTAGGGAAAGGTGAAGGGAGCTGATAGAATGGAGGGCATAATGAGGCACGAGGTGGTAAGAAGCTAAACTCTGGCGAGGAAGGGAAGGGTTAAAAGAGAGAGAAAAGTGTGAATGTGAGGGGGATAAGATGAGGAAAAAGACGCAGTTATTAATCATAGCTATAAATGTGAATGGGATGCAGATAACAGGACGGATTAAAACCTATGATCCTACAATATGTTGTTTATAAAAAATATATGTGGAGCAGAGATATACAGAAAGGGAAAATGCTGGAGAAGAATATATTATGCTTCAGCAGAAGTGAAAAAAAAATTTAATTAAAAGAGATAAGGAAGGAACCTACATCGTGCTAAAAGACACAATAGAAAATGAATTCTAAAATATGTGTACCAAGTGGTATAGTATCCAAATTCTTAGAGGACAAGTTAAGAGAGTTACAGGAAGAAATAGACAGCAAAATTATAGCAGTGAGGGATCCTCACTTCCTTTTCTCAGAACTACATAAATCTAAGCATAAAAAAATGAGAAAAAAAATTAAGGAGGTGAATAGAATTTTAGAAAAGTTAGATATGAGAGATCTTTGGAGAAAACTGAATGGGAATAGAAAGGATTATCCTTTTCTTAGCAGCACATGACAGCAACAAAAAAATTGACCATGTGTCAGGGGCATGAAAGCCTTATAATCCAATGCAGAAAAGCGGAAGCATTAAATATATCTTTTTCAGATCATGATGCAAAAGAAAATTAATAAAAATCATAGAAACAGCGAATGATTTCATCCGAGAGAATGACAATAATGACACAATACACCAAAATTTAGGTGATGCAGCCAAAGCAGTTCTTAAGAAAAATTTTATATGTCCAAATGCTTACATGAATAAAATACAGAAAGAAGAGAACAATAAATTGGGTATACAACTAAAAAAATCAAGAAAAAAAAATTTAAATTGCCAATTAAATACCAAGTTAGAAATTCTGACAAAACAAAGGTGAGATTAATAAAACTGAAATTAAGAAAATTATTGAACTAATAAATAAAACTGTTTTGGTTTTATGTACAACAAAAATAATAAAATAGGTGAACCTTTGATTAATTTGATTTAAAAAAAGAAAGAAAACCAAATCACCAGTAACAAAATTGAAAAGTGTGGATTCATCACCCTTGTTGAGGAAATTAAATAAATGATTAGAAGCTATTTTGCTCGATTATACAGCAATAAGTCTGACAATCTAAGTGAAGTATTTACAAAACCAGAAACTGCCCAAATTAGCATGAGAGGAAATACAATACTTAAATAACCCAATCTTAGAAAAAGAGATTCAACAAGTCCTTCATGAACTTTATACCATGGATAACATAAAATATTTTGGAGTCTACCTACCAAGACAAACCCAGGAACTATATGAAGCCAATAGCAAAACACTTTTCACACAAATAAATCAGATCTAAATAATTGGGAAAATATCAGTTGCTTCGGGGTAGGCTGAGCTAATAAAATAAAAATGACAATTCTTCCTAAATTAACTTACTTATTCAGTGCCATAATAACCAAACTACTATAAAATTCTTTTATAGAACTAAAAAAAAATTAAGAAAATTTATCGGAACAAAAGATCAAGACTGTCAAAGGAATTAACAACAACAACAACAACAACAACAACAAAGAGAGGTGGCCTAGCTGCGTCAGACATAAAACTATATTGTAAAGCAACAATCATCAAAACTACTTGGTACTGGCCAAGAAATAGTGTGATGAATCAGTGGAATAGTTTATGTACACACGACTCAATAGAAAGTGGCTATAATAATCTACCCTTTGATAAAAACAAAGGCTCCAGTTTCTGAGATAAGAACTCACCATTTAACAAAAAAAGAAAAGAAAAAAACTACTGGGAAAATTGGAAAATATTATGGGAAAACTAGCAATAGATCAACATCTTACACTATATACCTAGACAAGGTTAAAATGGGTACATGATTTAGAAATAAATTATTACACCACATGTAAATTAGGAGAACAAAGACTAATTTACCTGTCAGATCTATGGAAAAGGGAAAAATTTATGACCAAAGAAGAGTTAGGAAATATTATGAAATGCAAAATAAATAATTTCAATTACACTAATTTAAAAAAATGTTTTGCTCAAACAAAGTCAATTCACCCAAGGTAAAAGGAAATCAGAAAGCTGGGGAACAATTTTTACAGCCCGAGTCTCTCATAAAGGTCTCATCTCTAAAATATATAGAGAACTAAGTCAAATTTATATGAATACAAGTCAATTCTCCAAATGACAAATGATCAAAGCACATGAACACACAGTTTTCAGATGAAGAAATGTAAGTTACCTATAATCATATGAAAATTCTTTAACTCACTTGCTTAAAGAAATGAAGATTATAACAATTCTGAGGCACCATCTCACACCTATCAGATTAGTTAATATGACAGAAAAGGGAAATTATGGATGTTAGAGAAGATGTGGGAAAAATTGGAACTCTAATGCATTGTTGTTGGATTTATGAACTGATCAAACCATTCTGTAGATGAATTTGGAACTATACCAAAAGAACCATAAAATTATGCATACCCTTTGATCCAGCAATAATGCTACTGGGTCTGTATCACAAAGAGATGATAAAAATAGAAAAGGACTTACATGTACAGAAATATTTATAGCAGTTCTTTTTGTGGTGACAAAGAATTGAAAATTAAGAGCATGACCATCAAATGGAGAGTGGCTAAACAAGTTGTGGTATATGAAAGTAATAGGATATGATTGTGCTATAAGAAATGATGAACGTGCAAATTTCAGAAAGACCTATAGAGACTTAAATGAGCGATAATGAATGAAGTGAACAGAACCAGGGGAATAATACACATAGTAACAGCAACATTGTGTGGTAACCAAATTTGATAGACTTAGTTCTTCTTAGTAGTACAATGATCTAAGGCAACTCCAAAAGACTAATGATAGAAAATGCTATCCACATCCAGAGAAGGAACTACAGAGCCTGAATGCAGATGGAAGCATGCTAATTTTTCTGTCTTTTGTTTTGTTTTGTTTTTCTCATCATTTTTCCCTCTCATCTTGATTCTTCTTTCACAACATACCTAATGTGGAAATATGTTTAATATTATTTTACATGTATATCCCATATCAGATTCCTTACCATCTTGGGGAGGGAGTAGGGAAAGGAGGGAGAGAGAAAAAAAATGGAACTCAAAATCTTATAAAAATGAATGTTGAAAACTATCTTGACGTGTAATTGGAAAAAAAATAAAATATTATTAAGAGGGGGAAAAGAACTGCATTGAGTTATGCTAGGATAGCTTGTAGTTTGGTAAGTGAAGGAGAAAGTAGACAGCATTCAGGATGTGGAAGAACAAAAACTTGATGGGACAAAATTTACTAAGCACTACTTTAAGCAGTGAGGAAATTTGCCTTCCAATGTGCCAAAGAATAAAGGGAAATGATGATACACAGGACTTAAGAAGATCAATTCTGAGCTTCCACAGAACCCTTTCCTGAGTTGCTTTTTGTTTCCTTTTTGCATATTATTACAGTGATACTCCAAATTTTTTTCACCTTCCTCGTACTCAGATTCACATTTTTACAAGGAATAATCATATGTAGAATAAGTTCATAGATTTATATATTATTAGAACTGGGAATAATTCTAATGATCATCTGGCTGAAGCATGCTATCCTCCTCCTGCTGGAGAGGTTTTAAACTCGGGATACAGAATGAGAGACATAGGGTAGCCCAAAAGTATTAGTGAACTTTAATAGCTTAAAACTGCACTAAAACTTTAGGGACAAGCTCCATGTGTTTTTAGACACGATCAACATGGGAATTTGATTGACTTTATTTGTTACAAGCCTTTATGTGTTTTAAATGAAGGTAAGTGAGAAAATAAATATATTTTAAATTGGAAATAAAATAAATTGTGCAAAGAAAGATAATCTAACTCAAACTCTTCATTTTATATATAGAGAATCAAGGTATAGATGATTCCTTAAGATGAAACAGCTTAGTGGCATCAGAATTGAGACTTAAGTCCAGACGTTGTAATTGTTGTTTCACTTTACTACGCTCTTTAGTCTGGGTGTAAAGAAGCATATACTTAGAGCTGGTAGGCACTTAAGAAGTTACATAGTTACATTCCTTCATCTTAGATTGAGGAAATTGAGGTCAAGAAAGATGTAGCAAGCTGCCCAGGATCCCACAGGTCGTAAATGGGACAATCGACATTTTGAATGATGTCTTCTGACTTTAAATCTAGCACTTTTTTTTTACCCATAATACCTTGTGTCCTAAGCTGATTGATATTTCAATATCTAGGGTTTACACAAACCCCCGACATATTAAAACCTGTTGGATTGGTGGGATGGATGAATGCAGACACTCAGGTGGTCAGAACACAGCAAACTATTATTTCCCTCTATTCACCAATGTGCACAGTGAGGCTAGTCTTTTCCTCAATGACATATGCACATACCAGTTGGTAATAAAGAGACATTCCTTTAAAATAGCATTCCAAATGGGGTCAGCACATTGTAAATAAATTCTATCATACCAAGAATTGGTGGAGTAGTCTGTGCCACATAAATGAATTGCTTAGGCAGATTGTGTTGCCTGGGGAGGGTTCAGTATGGATGACCAGTAATGGTTGCTTTTCAAACAAATATTGAATTCCCAACTGGTAACTTCTTTCTGTCCTATAAACCTACCCTAAGGAATTGGTGGTTGTGCATTTGGATGCCAATGTCATGTCAGTGGGATTGCTCTCCCATTCCCCCATTGGTCAGACTAAAAGCCATCTTTCCAATAGCCTATTTTGCCTGTGTGGGCAATGAGTAGTGTGTGTGTGTGTGTGTGTGTGTGTGTGTGTGTGTGTGTGTGTGTGTGTGTGTGTATTCATCAGATATCGTTACTGTCCTCCAAGTTACCAAGCTTCTCAATAGATAGTTGACATCTGCATTCTGCTTTCATGAAATTCCACTAAAGGTCTTCTTGTTGGCGAACCATCTCATCCTCTGCATGGTGTAGCAAACAAACCTTTTGGAGCAAAAGGGAAGGCAGACTTGACAATATTTGCTATCCACACATTGCAAGGACATTCACTGTGGCTTGCTTGAAGTCCTGCTAGAATTTTTTTAAGTAGTTAGAAGAAAGTGAAAGGATATATTGAAAATGTAAATTATTAAAATATTCAATCATTTAAGTCACACTTCAGGCAGATAACACATTCAGATTACTGCAAAGAACCATTTCTGGCACTGTCTCTACTTATATTTAAAGTATAAAAACAGTACAATAAAAGTGTTGTGACAAGTAGCTGAAATTGATTTTCCTTCTAAATTGCTAAAAAAGATATTTGTTGGGGATTCCTTTGAAGAATTTATATGTAATTCATTTTTGTTCTATGGTTCTATAAAAGTTCCATATATATCAACATAATTTAGGAAGAAAATAATTTTATTATATATACATATATGGCTATATATAACAAAATCTCATAATTCCATATGTGCATATATATGGAATTATTCCATATATATCAAATTAGGAAAAAATTTTCCTCAGACAAGCCACAATGAATGTCTTTGCAATGTGTGGATAGCAAATATTGTCAAGTCTGCCTTCCCTTTTGCTCCAAAAGGTCTGTTTGCTACACCATGCCAAAGGATGACATGACTTGTCAGCAAGAAGACCTTTAATGGAATGTCATGGAAGCAGAATGCAGATGTCAACTATCCATTGAGAAGTTTGGTAACTTGGAGGATAGTAATGATATCTGATGAATTTCTTTTTTCTTCTCATTGCTAAGCATACAAGTAAGTGGCAGCCAGCTCTTTTTAATAATCTCACATCTGATGAAGTGAGTCTGGAAAGAGTATCCCTAAAATCATTAATCCTGCTCTAGAATTGCTCACTATATTTCACCATATCTGGAAATCTGAATTTAAGCCAGATGGTTTCCTAGCTACTATCTTCTCTTGAGCAATCTCCACTAAGATCTAAACATTGCTTCAAGATCTAAAAACATGTTTGAAGGTGGGGGTAAAAAGAAAAAAAAAACCTTATTCCTTTTTTTGTCTGAAGCAACAACCATGGCAACCATCTGATGGTAATACTTCCACCATCTGCAACTGAAATCATTTAGTAAACTTTCTGCAAAAATAAACCAGAAAAAAAAAGGAAATTGGATGAATTCAGAGATTTCAGAGGCAGTCCTTTTTCTAATTATTATTGCTTTCTTTGGGATTACAGGTTCTTTTCTGGTAACTTCAATTTTACTCCAACTTCTTTCAAAATGCCATTTTAAGAGTTGAACACTCAATTTCACAAAGCAATAGTTTTATACTTTAGAATGCTTCTGACTCATATGTCTAGCATTTGGATATGTCATTTAAAAAATCATTTCAAAGGTCAAGAATCTGTACCCAAGGAATAAAGAAGAATCATATAATGGCTTCTTTTTACATAATACTTCTGGACACTTTCTGCTTGACTTTTAAGACACCACAATCCCATTCCACTCTATTTATCCAATCTTATTTCTCACTCCTTTATAAGCTAAATCTTCCCCTCCAGTTAGGAAAGTTCACTCTCTATCCTCTACACACACGAGTAGAACTATGACTAGCAATTCTGGGGAGCAACTCAATTACCAAAAATGTGCCTGAGGCAGGCAGAATGAAAACTACCCTAAGTTTTAAAAAGACATATTTAATTGGAAATGATAGGAAAGACATTGGAAGATAACTTTGATGTCAAAGATGCTATTTCCCGGAGAAAGAGAGAACCTGATTCATTGAATAACTCCTGCTGGGGAGCGTACCACAAGCAAAGAAATCAGAGAGGGGAAAGACTAAAGAAGAGCTTTCCTAAGGTACAGGCCACAAGTAAATAGCTAGCTATTTCAACTAATTATTTTTAACTATATGGTAAAACTCAGTTATTTCTATAAACTGGAGAGGTATAAGTACTGTCATTGCCCACAAAATTCTGAAACCCCAGAACAAAATTTTTGTGATCTTAGCCCAATAACTATTCTGAATTCCAGGCTTTTTTTTTCTTCATATGGTTCATTCTATAACACCTCAAAACTGTAAATTTCCTTTTCTCTCTGTTCTCTTTATCTACATCTTATTTAATTTTTCAAACTTAGTTCAAATGCTACTACTACTGATTGAAATAGGGCATGCCTTCAAGCAGCTGCATACTTGAGGAAGTTCTCTACATCATTACCCAGACTTTTTTTTTCTTTTTATCAATTAAACTCTCTGGGGAAAGAAAAATAATATTTATGTGTTAATAGGTGGTCATTACTGACCAAAGTCTAAATTAAGATGCATCTGTATTTCAGAGGGAAATCATACTCAGAATATCTTGATCATTTCATGCTAGAAACTAAAATTAGGCCTCTGGTATAAAGAAAAGGGTGCAGTGATTAAAGAATGAGAAGATATAATATTGTCTGCACATTTGACTGAGATAACTAGGAGAATTAATTTCAGTAGTGAGGGCTTGAAGTGTCATTAAATTTATCTCCTTCTCTTCATTTTCTCTTTCATCTCTTATAATTTTCAGTCATTCCATATCTTAAACTCATCATGCATTGGCACTGGATGAGATGAAATTTGGAGACTAGTAGGTACTTTCTTTGTGAGAGTAGCTGACCATTGTGGAAATGAAGGGAGGAAAATAGCAAGACAAGAAAGGCAATGGAAGTCTCTGCAACCACTGGTTGTTCTTCAGTGACTGTTCCAATGGGAAATAGTAGTTCTTCTGCTGCCCCTAACTTGGAGGCCTTCAAACAGAGGCTAGATGGACACTTGTCAAACGTATTCTAGGATAGTTTGCATTTAAGGTATAAGTTAAGTCAGATGATGACTGAGATCCATTTTTAGCTATGATCATGTGATCTACCCAGCTCTATGTGCCTCAACGTTTTTCTGAATTCATGGTCTCATTGAAGTGAGTAGATTAAAATGGAAACCTATCCACATATCCTTATTTGGTACAATACTTATCATTTCCTTATGGGATATCTTCAGGGAAGATATCCATAGTGAACTGGATAATTTCTTTTAAAATATATTCATTTACTTTTAGTTTTCAACATTTATTTTATTAATATTTTGAGTTCTAAATTTCCTTTCCTCTTCATCTCCCTCCCCAAGATGGTATACAATCTGATAAAGGCTATACATGTATAATCATATTAAACATATTTCCACGGTAGTCATGTTGTGAAAGAAGAATCAGAACAAAAAAGGAAAACCATGAGAAAGACAAAGCAACAACAACAAAAAAGAAAATAGTGTGCTTCAATCTGCATTCAGACTCCATAGTTCTAGTTCTGGATGTGGATGAGATTATCCATCATTTGTCTTTAGAAATTGCCTTAGATCATTGCATTGCATCACTAAGTCTATCAAAGTTGGTGTTCACACAATGTTGCTGTTACTATGTTTTCTTGCTTTTGCTTACTTCATGAACTGTAGGATTTCTGTATTTTAGTATGTAGTGAATATCAGTTCAAAAATTGGGCTGTCCATCATTTATCCTTTACTTTCATTATGAGACTGGACCTCTTCTTTTTCCAAACATATATTTCTTATATAGTATATTTTATTATACCCCCCAAAATACCTATGTATTATATACTAAAACTTAATTATATCTTCTGTGTTTTTCTCCATTCCTCTTTGCGCAGCAATTTTGAGTCTATAGAAATAGTACTGGTCTCATTCAAGTGTTTGTGGAGCAGGGAACAGCTTGAAATTATTGAAAAATTTTGAAATTTTCTGAATTCAATCTATTCCAGTCTTTTCCTTATATTCAAGTCTAAGTTCATCCATTTTTCATCTAAATTACTTATCCAAGATGTCCATAATGATGAAATAATACAGTGGTTTGCCAGGTCAACAGGAGTCATAGCTCATACAGTCATCATTATTTTTTTTTAATGTAAATTCATATTGCTTATTCCCTTAAAGCTAGTGGAATACATATATGTATGGAGCCAGATAAAATCTGACTGCCTGAACAAAAGAATGAGAAGGATTAAATACATTTTAGAAATATTCCAATTCAGGGTGGCTGTGTCACTCAAATTTATGATTTCCATCAATGTTTAATCATTGTATGAGAAAGGAATTTTCTTAATTGAATAGGTGGCAAATGCAATAAAATAAGAGAGTTGACAGAGTTTCAATTGAAATCATGACCCAGAATATCTATTTTTTTGTACTTTCTTTTTTAAAAATTTTTTAAAATAAAATAAATAAAAAAAAATTAAAAATTTTAAAAAATTAATTAATTTATTTTTTGTTTACATCATTCATTTCCATGAGATTTTGAGTTACAGATTTTCTCCCCATCTTTCCCCTACCCAACACCTCAAAACAGCCATCACACTGTATAACCCCTCCCCCAATCTGCTCTCTCCTATGTCCTCCCCCTCACCCCTCTGACTTCCCAGTAGGGCAGGATGGATCTCCCTACCACTGGGAGGATAAGCAATTAAATACAGGCTGTACATGTGTAATTATACAGAACAATATGACCACAGTGGGCATATTTTGAGAGACTGATTATATGTCCCTCCTTCCTATCCCAATCCCCTGTTGTTCCATTCTCTACCCTGTCCCTGTCCCTTTACAGAAGTGTGTACTTCCATCAATCCTTCCCCCATCTTACCCTCCCCTCTATCATCCCACCTCTCATCCCCATCCCCCCTAATCTCCTGTGTGGCAAGATACCCAGTTTAGAGTTTATGTCATTCCTTCCCTAAGACAAGTTCAGTGAGAGTAAGGTTGACCCTTTCCCTTTTGCCTTCCTGTTCTTCCCCTCCATTGTAACAATTATTCTTTGCCTCTTCTATGAGATGATTAACCCCATTCTGTCTCTCCCTATGTCCTCTCATTCTAATCCTCTCCCACCTCAAAATTTCACCTTTTACAGTATTGTCCCTTCCTATTCAATTGATCTTGAGCCCTCTTTGTATTCATATATATACATACTCAGATATGTGTTTGTATGCATATATAAACCCTCCTATATAGACTTATGTATATGTATATGTATATATACATTTGTATTCCCTTCACCTATCCTCATACTGAGAAAAGTTTCATATGTTATAATTATCATTTTTCCATGCTGGCATGTAAATAGTTCAACTTTGATAAGTTCCTTATGATTTCTTTTCCATGTTTACCTTCTCATTCTTCTTGTATTTGAGTGTCAAACTTTCTTTTCAGTTCTGGTTTTTTCAGCAAGAAC
>JAQQSU010012468.1:0-11912 GCA_028627135.1 Pseudochirops cupreus
TTCAGTTCTGTTTTTTTCAGCAAGAATGTTTGAAAGTCCTCCACCTCACTGAATGACCATATTTTCCCCTGGAACACTATACTCAATTTTGCTGGATAGGTGATTCTTGGTTTTAATCCTTGCTCCTTTGATCTCCGGAATATCATATTCCAGGCCCTTTGATCCCTTAATGTAGAAGCTGATAGATCCTGGGTTATCCTAATTGTGTTTCCACAGTATTCAAATTGTTTCTTCTTGGCAGCTTGTAATATTTTCTCCTTGATCTGAGGACTCTGGAACCTGGCTATAATATTCCCAGGAGTTATATTTTGGGGATCTTTTTCAAGAGGTGACTGGTGAATTCTTTAAAATTCTATTTTGCCCTCTGGTTCTAAAATATCAGGGCAATTTTTCTTGAGAATTTCTTGAAGGATGCTTTCTAAGTTCTTTTTTTGATCATGGCTTTCAGGGAGTCCAATAATTTTTAAATTGTCTTCTCTGGATCTATTTTCCAGGTCAGTGGTTTTTTCAAGGAGATACTTCACATTATCTTCTATTTTTTCATTTGTTTGGATCTGTTTCATAATATCTTGATTTCTCATAAAGTCATTTGCTTCCATTTGCTCCACTCTAATTTTGAAGGAATTATTTTCTTCAGAAAGCTTTTGAGATTCTTTTTCCATCTGGCAAATTTGGCTTTTTAAGCCATTCTGCTACTCATTGGCTTTTTGGGCC
Source organism: Pseudochirops cupreus (assembly GCA_028627135.1). Taxonomy (NCBI): domain Eukaryota; kingdom Metazoa; phylum Chordata; class Mammalia; order Diprotodontia; family Pseudocheiridae; genus Pseudochirops; species Pseudochirops cupreus. Next base: position 715 of record JAQQSU010012468.1, read on the forward strand.
TTTGCCATTTGAGTTAATCTATTTTTTAAGGTGTTATTTTCTTCAGTCAAATTGTTGACTCTCTTTTCATGATTTTCTTGCATCATTCTTATTTCTCTTCCCAATTTTTCCTCCAGTTCTCTCATTTGGTTTTCAAAATCCTTCTTAAGGTCTTCTATGGCCTGTAACTAGTTTACATTTTTCTTGGAAGCTTTTGGTTTGGGAGTTCTGATTGTGTTGTTTTCCTCCCATTCCATGCTTTGATCCTTCTTGTACCCAAAGAAGGAATCTAGGGTTTGGTTGCTGTTCTTACTTTGTTTCCTTTGCCTGCCAATGTTGGCCAGTCAATGATTTTTTTAGCTCTGTGGAACTCTGCTTCCAGAGGGGAAAGCTCTGTCCCAAATTGCTGGTGTTTTCCCAGCTGCTGGAGCTATTAGGGGGATGTTGTTTTTTTTGCAGCCCCCACCAGCTTTGGCTCACTGAAAATGCAGGACTACCATCCAAGACCACAATCTGGATCCAGGCCACTCAATGCAAGAGCACTTGGCTTCTGAATGATTGCCTGGCCCCCCTGCAGTCTGCAGGCTGGGAGCTCTGAAGCAGCTATGAGGAGGCGGCTGCAGGGCCACTGCTTCTGTCGCTTCCTTGCCCTGGAGGCAGTTTGGCTGGACCACTTTTCTCCCCCAAGTTTAGCTGAGATCCACTGACCTTTCACTTAGTCCTTGTTTCTTATGGCTTGATAATTCCAGAAATTGCCACAGCTGCTGCTCTCCTGAAGGCTCCAGTTGCGGCTTGTCCTGGCCGCTCCAAGGCCAATCTGCAGTTTCTGGCTTGGCTGGTTTTTGGCTCCCAACATGCTGTTATGTGCCCTTCTTGCTGAGCTGCCTTCAGCGAGTGATTTGTTTTTCTGTATTTTTGTGAGATTTGGAGCCCTAAAATTTGTTTAGAGTCATATTTTATGGGTATTTGAGGTGGCTATGTGGGAGCTGCAGAACCTTGTTGTTTCTGTGCCCCAGAATAATATTTTTACTCATTAAAATGGAATAAACTAAAATGTGAAGTTATTTGTAAAACTTTGCTTAAAATATGAACTTGAAAATGAGATGCAAAATTAAAAAAAACGCAGCAAAATCTAGTTCTGGTAACCAGTGAGACTTAATTCACCAGTTACTATGGACTTAAAATTTCTCACTCAATAATTGTAATTAACTGATGAAACCAATTGTTCTTGTTCAATGTACAAAATTATGAATGAGATAACAGACATTGAACTTTTTTTTTAATGTAACAGAGGATTGGCAACAGGGTCCTAGCCTTTTGAGTATGTGTAATTTGCTCTTTCTGGTGTCAATTCACATGGATGCTTGGGTGGGGAGCTTATGGAAGTGAGGGTTGATATGTAATGGAAGGAACCCTGCCCACGTTCACAGAATGTACCATTTTCTTCATGAAGTCTTTATTGATTCTCCCACCTCCCATCCCAACTGCTAGTACCTTCCCTTTTAGAACCAATTTTTAGTTTACTTTCTTTTTTCTTTCTTTCTCTCCCTTCATTTCTTTTTTCCCCTTTCTTCCTTTTCCTTCCTTCATTTTTTCTTCTTTCCTTTCTCTCCTCTTTCCTTCCTTCCTTCTTTTCTTCTTTCTTTCCTTGCTTCCTTCTTTCCTTCCTTCCTTCTTTCTTTTCCTTCCTTCCTTCCTTCCTTCCTTCCTTCCTTCCTTTCTTTCTTTCTTCCTTTCTTTTTTCTTATATCTATTTCTGTGCATTTATTAATTTTAACATTAATGCTATGACTATTTTTTGTTTTCTTACTTCAAGATGAAGAAAAACTTTTTTAAAAATTGGATGCTGAGCAGAAAAGTACATACAAAAGGTTCCAATAGAGAAACTCATCCTTCACATGAAAAGCTTATAATAGGTATGACTGCAAAACACTGAATAGATTTGTAAAAGCCCTAGAGCATGGAAGATCTATCTTATTTCTTTAACCAACTAAGACATTCAGTTTCTGGTAGTATGTGAAGTGCTAACCTTAGGAAGATATCAATCCAATTTCAGCTTCTAACCCATGCAAGGCCACTTTAAATTTTTTGGCAATGATTCCCATTTCATTCTTTTTTTTAAGCAACTAAACATCTTGATTTTAATATCTTAATTTTATAAGTATTTTAAATATGTTCTTCCTGCCAAATAATTGGAATGCTGAAGATTAAATACAATTAAAAGGTTTCAAATGACTGGAGATGTTTTTCTTTTTCTTTTTAAATTAAATTTTATGTTTATTTTTAGTTTATATCATTCATTTCCACAAGATGCTGAGTTACGAATTTTCTCCCCATCTTTTCCCCTACCCACTACCTCAAAACACTGTATACCCCCTCCCCCAATATGCTCTCTCCTATATCCTCCTCCATTTCCCCTCTGACTTTCCAGTAGGGCAAGACGGATCTCCTTACCCTAGTGCCTGTATATCTTATTTCCCAGTTGCATGTAATAATAACAGTAATAATAATAATAATGACAACAATAATATTTTTTTTAAACATTTGATTTTAAAAATTTGAATTCCAGATTCTTTCCCTTCCTCCCTTGTCACCCACCCTTACTGGGAAGATAAGCAATTCAATATAGGTTGTATGTGTGTAGCTACACAAAACATTTCCATAGTGGAAATATTGTCAAAGACTGACTATATTTCCCTCTATCCTATCCTGTCCCCCACTTGTTCTATTTTCTTCTTTGACCCTGTCCCTTTTCAAATGTATGTGCTTCCAACTACCCTCCCCACCCAACCTGCCCTCCCCTCCATCATCCCCCGTCTCATCCCCTTCTCTCCTACTCTTCTGTAGGGTGAGATACCCTGTTTAGTGTGTAAGTCATTCCCTCCCTAAGCCAAATTCAGTGAGAGTAAGGTTGACCCATTCTCTTTTGCTTTCTTGTTCTTCCCCTCCATTGTAAAAGTTTTCCTTGCCTCTTCTATATGAGATAATTTACCCCATTCTGTCTTTCCCCATCTACTCTCATTATATTCCTCTCTCATCTCTCAATTTCATGTTTTAAGTATCATCTCTTCCTATTCAATTGATCCTGTGTCCTCTGTCTATGTATACCTGTTCACATATATACAGACACTCACATATGTATTTATACACCCATATATCCTCATATTTATATCTATATCTACATATATCTATATATACATATACACACATATATATTCCCTTCATCTATCATCATACTGAGAAAATTTCATAAGTTACAATTGTTGTTTTTCCATGTAGAAATGTAAATAGTTAAACTCTGATAAGTTCCTTATGATTTCTTTTCACTGTTTACCTTCTCATTCTTCTCTTGTTTCTTGTATCTGAATGTCAAATTTTCTACTCAACTTTAGTTTTTTCATCAAAAAAGCTTGAAAGTCCTCTATTTTTATTGAATCACCATATTTTCCCCTGAAACATTATACTCAGTTTTGCTGGGTAGTTGGTTTTTGGTTTTAGTCCTAGTTCCTTTGACCTCTGGAATATCATATTCCAAGTCTTTTGATCCCTCAGTGTAGAAGCTGCCAGATACTATGTTATCCTGATTGTGTTTCCACAATATTAAAATTGTTTCTTCTTGGCTGCTTGTAATATTTTCTCCTTCATCTGGGAACTCTGGAACCTAGATATACTATTCCTAGGAGTTTTCTTTTTGGGATCTTTTTCAAGAGGTGATTGATGAATTCTTTCAAACTCTTTTTTGCCCTCTGGTTCTAAAACATCTGTGTAATTTTCCTTGAAAATTTCTTGAAGGATGATTTCTAGGTTCTTTTTTTGATTATAGCTTTCAGGCATGCATGTATTATGATGAGGTTCAAACAGTGTATCTATAGTACCTCCTTATTAATTTACATTTCATTAGTACTCCTTAGATAATTTAGACAGTGTAGATATTTCCTCAAAAATATAGACAATACTGGTGATACATTTTAAGAATGCCGAGGAAATAAACAAAATAGTGCATCAATGATTAATGGTCTCTGAGAAGACACAAAATGTTAAAATGGACTGTTTTTCATTGTCAAAATACTACATCACAAGGTCTTTTGTCAACAGAAGACATGGTGTCAATAATCAATAACATCATCATTAAATGTTGAGACATTTTCCCATTTAACAAAGATGTGATCTTTTTTCTATACAGCATCATTTGAGGCCATATATTTTAAGTTAGAAAGGACCTTAGAGGCCATCTTGCTCGACCCTCTCATTTTAGATTTGAGAAAACTAAGGCAGAAAGAGGTTAAATGACTTGCTGAGGCTCACACAGATGGTACATATATGAGGCTAGATCTGAACATGTCTTCCTGATTCCATAATAAATAGGTGAGAACACAGATTTTTTTTTGAGTACTTTGGCATTTTAAATTAAATTGTTCTTAAACTAGAGAGGAAATAGAGCCGTGGGATGACCAGCGGCTGTCTATAGATCGGATCTATCTTCAACTTCCATTTACCTGAATGAAAGAAAATGATGGGATCAAAAGAGAAAGGAAAGTGCTATCTTGGAGGTGAGCTTATATTAATCAGTTTCATTTTGAAGAGGCAAGTGAGAATAGTTTACAGACCCTGTAGAACCAACAACTGGAATGCAAGAGAAGAGTTCGTTGTTTTAACCAGATGACTTCATTGTTATTGTTTAGTTGGTCCGTCGTATTTGACTCCTCAGACTGTAGCATGCTAGTACTATCCATGGCACATTTTTGGCAAAGATCCTGGAGTCATTTGTCATTTCCTTCTCCAGTAGATTAAGACAAATAGAAATTATGTGACTTGTTAGGGGTCACACAGCCGGATTTGAAATCAGGTCTTTCTGACTGCAGGCCCAGCACTCATCTGCTGAGTCATGTAACGCCCTTTAGATAACTTCTTTAGCTGACTAGGAAACAAGGCTTATGTTCATGATTCAGTGAGTTTCAGGATAAGAAGATACTTGGAAGTACAGCCATCAACAGAAATAAATTTTCTTGAGAGAGAGATGCTCACAGATTTTTACCCAAATGAAGCTGTTCAATAGATCATTATTTGTTTAGCAAAACTAGTTTACCACTATATCTGAATTGATTAATGAGAGTGTTGGGGAATGTTAAGACAAATTAAAATGTTTCTAATGGCCATGTTTGGGACAAGAAGAAGATGAAAGAAGGGATGAAATGGAAGAAATGATGATGTGACAAATGTTAAGGATGAATCACTTGTATTTTATTTTGCTTCTACCTTCTTCTCTACCTAAAGAAATAATCCTCAGCTTGGGGGTAGCATTTGAAAAAGTAGAAACCTACAAGTGAAAAGATGGTAAAAGAACCCATCAATGTTTTAATGACTTCCAACCACCAGATCTAGATGAATTACATTGCTCAGAATTGGAAGCTGTTGTGGTTTCTAAGGTACTGTGGCTGACCCTTGAAAAATTATATAGAGTTAGAAAATCTCCATAAAACTTGAAATTGATATTGTCCTCATTTCCAATATATGGAAAAGAGTGGAGTCTTCAAGGTCTTAGTCATTGAGTTTCACTTTGATTACTGGCAAAATTCTAAAATACATCATTAAAGTGATAATTTGTGAGAATTTAGGAGGGAAATAGTAATGAATTAGAGCCAAAAGGACTTCATCAAGAACAAATCATAATGGACTAACCTCGTTTTAGTGTGGATGTAATTGATCCACACTGATTGATGAGGGAAATACCATGGACTTCTAGATTTCAAGAAAGCATCTGACAAAACTGTTATGCTATCCTTTTAGAAAAGATGAGCTAGTTGAGTAGACAACAGGGTGGGTTTAAAACTGATCAAATGATCAAACCCAAGGAATAATCATTAGTGGGTTGAAATTAACTTGGAACTAGTGCTCTATGGAAGCACCTAAGGGATCTTTCTTTCTCCTATGCTGGTTAGATATTGATCAATGATGAAATTGTAGATAGAATGTTTATCTATTTAGCTAAAATTGGCAGATGTTATGAGGTTGGAAAAAATTGCTAAAATATTGGGTGAGAGTGTTGGCATGCATAGAGGTGGACTGGAATGATGGGTCAATTGAACTCAACAAACACTTATTTGAATAAGAAGAAATTTAATAGGTATTAATGTAAAGTAGAAAACATTATTTTAAAAAAATCAATGGGACAAGTACAGGATGAAGAAGACATAGGTAGATAATTGTGTTTATGGCAAAAAACAAAACAAAACAAAAATGAGAGTTTTTAATGGGTCACAAACTCAATATAAATCATTAGTTTGGTGTATCAATGAAGAAAAGTCAATTTGACATTAGGCTACATTAGGAAAACTATTAGGTACAGAATGAGGGAGATAAAAATCTTACACAACCTGGCTCTAGCCTACCTTTCTTTCTATCTCTGATAGACATAACTTCCCCTACCACACTCTGAGATCCAGTCAAACAGATCTTCTCTGTTCTTTACTTAGCTTCCATCTCTCTGTTACTTTGTACAGGTCATCCTCCATGCCTGGAATGCACTTCCTCCTTATTCTTGCTTCACAGAGTCTATTTCTCATTTTTAAGTACAGTTCAGGCATCATCCTCTTATGAAATCTTCCCTGTCCTCCAACTTCTAATGCCTTCCCTGTCAAACTATTTTTTTGTGATGGTAAATTGGGGCAACTTTTGTCTCAATTCTTACCCAGTCCTTAGTCTTTGAATGGTTGTCACCTCAGAGAAACTGAGACCCAGGAAAGACCTCAATTTGGAAAGGGCAGGGTCACCTCCTCCATCCTGGGTCATTGTCAGTCACCTTAAGTGTTGTCTTGGCACTGAACTTTGATGATATTGGAAAAGAGAGTAATCTACTTTGTGCAGCTATGCCTCATTTAAATCCAATTCACATGGAATTCAAGCCATCACACTTGAGATGTCACTGGTCCACTTTGAGAATGAAGGACAAACAAGAACAAGAACTTTTTTTTATCTACTACTTTATCTATTTACCTATATCTATCTTTATGTTTTCATTAACTTTAACATTTATGCTACATATACTCATTATTATTTTTTGTCTCTCCCATTAGAATATAAGCTCATTGAAAGAAGGGCTGGTTTTGTTCTTTGTATCTGTATCCCCAATTCTCATTGTAGCATAGTACTTTGTATGCTGTAAGTGCTTCATGATATTGAGTAATCGATTGTTAGCTCTACTATACCACATTCCAGTCAGAATTCATATGACACTATATATCTCACTTGAAGTACTACATTTCAGGAAGGGTATTTTTAACCTGGAAAACTTTTGGAGAAGGGAAACCAAGTTGGTGAAGATATTAGATGGTAACTGAGAAAAGGATTACTTGGACAAATTGAGGATGCTAAGCGTGAAGAAGAGAAGATTTTAGGAACTAGATAATATCTTCTATTTAAAGGGCTATCAAGTGAAAGATATTATTGGACAACTAATGGATAGTGATTATTACCAACTTTATAGCTGATAGCAAACCAGATAATTTAGTCTTAAGAGGTAAAATTAATCATTTCATTAATTTTATTACCTCTGGAAACATTTCAGATACACAAGAGGTCTATAAAGTTAGTGTCTATCAGAATCCAATTAAAGTCCTAAAGGTTCTGAATTAATCAGGCATTGTTCAAAATGTTTGTGTTCAAAAAAGTTTCTTTAATTTTTTTCAGAGTAAATTGAGAATATAAATATGCCGTATTTTTTAATTATTTTTTTTAGAAAGAAAATTAATCTTTCAGTGTATTTCACCAATGTGATACCCACAGCAGCTGATATGAATATGCAAGCATATTCCCAGGTTTGAATCACAAGATATAACAGACTCTCTTCCCTGAAGATGAAACCAAGACATTTATTCAAACACTAGTAAGCCAATCCATCATAGTAACAAAGAAGTCTCTATATGTTGCCAATGCAGAGAATACAGACATCCCCAAGCCTCCCCTCTCTTAGACCTCCCCACAAAACAAGTTCCCCCAGGCAAAAATCCTCCTTCTCTTACTCATGCTAGCTTCTCTGCTCTGCCTGTCTGTTCACTCTCTTTCCCAGTTCTGTCTCACTCTCTGACTTCCTGCTCCACCATTCCTGCTCTACCAGTTTGGCAAACTCCTTCCACTATGGCCTCCATGTGATCACATAGGCCTATTAAGGGGCAGGGAAGATCTTCAAATTCTCATAGGCCTATTAAGGGACAAGGAAGATCTTCAAATTGCCTTACCATTACACAGTGTTATGTAGATGTAAGCTAGGTTGCCTCTTTGATTATCTCTTATATAAATGATTTAAAGGGCTTTGTTGAGACTCTGGAGCCCCTAAATGTCTTCCTTATTATCTAGCACAATGGCAGAGACTCCTTAAGATATCCATGCTCGAGAACTATATATACATATATATGTTTATATATATTAATATGTGTATATGTGTATATGTATATGCACACACATACACAAACACACAAATATATATATATATAGTCACATATGTACATACACGTGCATATATACACACAGGTATGTATGCATCCATAAAGAGATATTTATAAGTTTACAGTGCAATTATATGCACATATAACTGCATATGTGTATTGGATATGTACACTTAAGGGAGACATTCAAAAAAGATTTTTCTATGGCCAGAGTTTGATCAAAGTAATATAGTAAAAAGATTTTACAAAGATTTTACAAGATTTTACAAAAATACTTTTATCTTATTAAGGACATGGGAGTGGTGGTAATATGGGAATGTTCTATTCAAATTTATAACATTGAAGATTCTAGTAGAGTGAACAAGGGAAAAATGACCCAAGCTAAAAATATTTTTGCTAAAATAAGAAATGAGAGACTGGATATATTTATGATGAAGGCAGTATATTGTGTCTCTAAATGGACAGAATGAAGTCTAAACATTTAAAAATAATTTTATTATTACAAATGAAGCATACTGGCATGGTGGATAGAGCGCAAAACTCCTTGGAGTCAGGAAAAGGTGGATAAAATCCACACTCTATCATCTGTTAGCTGTGTGACCCTGGGCAAGTCACTTAATTTCTATGCATCTCAGATAAATCTGTACTTGTCTCCTGCTACCTCTTGAACACTCATCAACTATTTTGTAAAAAGTGTTAATTTTTTTTCTGCCCAAATTTTAAGCCAAAGAGATCCCTCCCACTTAAAAATTTTTTTTGTTATTTTTCAATCTTAAATACTAAAACTTACATACAATAAGAAAACAAAAAGAAACATTGTAAACTTAAATACAAAAGAAAAAAGAAAAAATATTGCCATGTGCATTGTAGAATGTAAGAGAGGATTCAAAATATACAACAATTATTTCCATTTCAAAAAAAACTATGTGGTAAAATACTACACATTGTGTTCAGAGCTGTCTGCCTTTGTTTCCTTGAAAGTTTTCTTTTGTTCTCTGCTGTGCACTTTTTACTTTGTTCTTTTGCCTTCCCTTGCTCCCCGCCCCCCCAAGGCTGCAATTAAGTACGGATTCATACACACACATGAATAGGTACACATAAACATATACAAGCATACATACATACATATATAGATATATACAAAGATACACACACATATGTAGGTATATGAGTACATACATACACTCACATATACTTACATACACATACTTATACTTAGATAACTATAATCATACTCATATATCACATGTACGTTCATACGCATCCATGTAAGACTGTACTATACTTATTTGTTCTCTGTTTCTCTCAGGGTGGATAATCTATTCCTTCATAAGTCTGAGTCTTTCCACATTTCTCTAAGTCCACCAACTCATCATTTCCTACACCACAGCAATATTCCAACCTTATTCTGTCTTGTCATTTTAAATAGTCTATAACAATATTAATATGTCTGACATATAAGGCAATTTCCTTATTTTTCTCTTTTGATTGAATCTATTTTAGCTTTAACTTTGAGATCATGATTACTACCCCTGCTTTTTTCCCTAATAAATTCTACTCCTGATCTTTATTTTATGTTTGGGTGTATCTTTTATTCCCTATCCCCCTGACTCCTCTACTTTACTTCTGCCTACTACCTTGCCCTCCTATTACTTGACCTTCTCCCTCTCCAATGATCCCTTCCTTATTGTACCATTCCCATAAATCTAAACATCCTTCTCTATCCTCCCTCTTTATCCTATTCCCTTCTTTCCCTCTCCCATTCTTATCAATCTAAATATTCTTCTATACCCCCTTATTCTGTTCGCTCAATATCTCCTCTAAAAATCTCTCCTTTATGTTGTCCCTCTCCCCATCCCCTTAGTATTTTATTTCTTTCTGAATTTAGAAGATTTTTATACCCTTCTAAATATATATATATATATATGTATTATTCCCTCTTAAACACATTCTTGATGAAGTAGGATTCCAGAACTACTAGTCTTCTTCCCCATCTAGTTCCTCTGTGCCAGTTCTTCCTCTTGCACCTCGTTTGTATAAGACAATTACTATTTTTACCTTTTCCTAAATATTTTTATTTTTTAGAATCCTATCATACTCAGATCTACTCCAATCTTTCTTTTCAATTACCCAATTACAAATAACAATCTTGGACGTATGTTTTACATTTTCTCATAGAAAAAATAAACAGTCTGTTCTTGTTGAGTCCCTTGTAATTGGTCTTTGATATATGCCTTATATTTCTCTTGGATCTTATACGTAAAATCTTTGTTAAAGTTTTTTTTTTTAAACAAAATCCTGAAAGTCCAGCAATTCATTAAATGTCCATTTCTTCTCATTCGGGATTGTGCTTAATATTTCTGGGTATGATATTTTCAGCTGCAATTCCAGTTCTTTTGTTCTTCGATATATAGTGTTACAAGACCTGTAGACTTTTAGTGTCACCTCTATGTATGTTGCATGATTCTAATTGTAGCACTCTCATATTTAAGTTGCTTTTTTTCTTGTTGCTCTTAATATTTTCTCCCTGATCTGAGGGCTTCCAAATTGGACTATGATATTACTGTAGGTTTTACCTTGTAAGATCTCTTTGAGGTGGTGATTGGTGGATTCTTTTCTATTTCAACTCTCTCTTCTTGTTCTGACACCTCAGGAAAATTTTCTTTTCTTTTAAAAAAATGTATTTAATATTTTATTTTCCCCTAGTCACAAGGAAAAAAATTTTAAACATTCATTTTAAAAACTTTTATTCCAAAATTCTCTCCCTCCCCACCCCCA
>JAQQSU010012469.1:0-11911 GCA_028627135.1 Pseudochirops cupreus
ATCTAGAATTTAAAGTTCTATAATCAAATGTTAAAAAAAATATTAAAAAAAAACAGTAACTACACCTCTCCTTAGATCATGCCATCTTGGAAGGACTGAAAACTTAGAGATCCCCAGAACTGGTTATGAAAACAGCAGCATAAAAACCTTGGAGCGAGCCCAACTTTAACATAAAGTTAAAAGTCAATAATAGGCCGGAAAAATGAGCAAGTGAGTAAGCAAACAAAAACAACAACAAAAAAAAAACTGACCATAGAAAGCTACTATGACAGGAAAGTAGGGACAGGGAAAGTCAAAACAAACTCAGAAGAAGACAAAATAGTCAAAACAATTACACTGTGGTAGGGAGATCCATCCTACCCTACCAGAAAGTCAGAGGGGCAAGGGGGTGGACATAGGAGAGAGCAGATTGGGGGAGGGGTTATACAGTAGGATGGCTGTCTGGAGGTGTTGGGTAGGGGAAAGATGTGGAGAAAATTTGTAACTCAAAATCTTGTGGAAATGAATGATGTAAACGAGAAAATAAATAAATAAATTTATTTAAAAAAAAATTACATCCACAACCTCAAAGAAAAATATGAATTGGTCTCAGACCCCAAAAGAATTCTGAGAAGAGCTCATAAAGGATTTTAAAAATCAAATAAGAAAAGCAGAGGAAAAATGAGTAAAATAAGTGAGAGTCATGGAAGATAATAATGAAAAAACAAGCTTGGTGCAGGAGGCATAGAAAAAACACTGAAGAAATAACACCTTAAAAGACAGAATAGGCCTGATGATAAAAAGAGATAGAAAAATCCAGTGAAGAACTCATTAAAGAGATAAATTGGCAAAATGGAAAAGGAGGTACAATAGCTCACTCAAGAAAATCATTTTTTAAATATTAGAATTGTTAAAGTGGAACCTAATGACTCCATGAGACATCAAGAAAAAATAAAAATCAAAAGAATGAGAAAAATAGAAGAAAATATGAAATATTTTAAGCAACTGACCTAGAAAATATATAGAGGAGAGATAATTTAAGAATACTGGACTCCCTGAAAGACATGATGAAAAAATGAGCTTGGATATCATACCTCAAGAAAGCATCAAGGAAAACTGCCCTGATATCCTAGCACCAGAAGGTAAAATAGAAATTGAAAGAATCTACCAATCACCTCCTAAAAGAGATCCATAAGCAAAACTCTCTGGAATATCATAGCTGAATTCCAGAGTCCACAGGTCATAGAGAAAATATTGTAAGCACTCAGAAACAAACAATTCAAATGTCATGGAGCAGCACTCAGGATAACCCAAGATTTAGCAGCTTCTACATTAAAGGATCAGAGTGTTTTGAATATCATAGTCTGGAGGGCAAAGGAGCTAAGATTACAACCAAGAATAACCTACCCAACAAAACTGAGGATAATCCTTCAAGGGAAAAATGGATACTTAATGACATAGGAGATTTTCAAGCATTCCTATTGAAAAGACCAGAACTGAACAGAAAAGTTGACTTCCAAATACAAGACTCAAGAGAAATACAACAAGGTAAACAGAAAAGTCACAAGGGATTTAATAAGGTTAAATTTTTATATTTCTACATGAGAAGATGATCCTTTTAATTTTTAAGAACTTTCTCATTATTTGGGCAGTTAGAAGGAGTATACATAGAGGGTATGGGAGTGAGTTGATTATGAAGGAATGACAATTACAAGGAGTATACATAGAGGTATGGGTGGGAGTTGTTTATGAGAGAATGATATCTAAAAGAATAAAATTCCCCAATCAATAAGTTGTTCAAAGGATATGAACAGGCAGTTTTCAGACAAAGAAATCAAAGCTATCTGTAAGTCATATAAATATGCTCTAAATCACTATTGATTAGATAAATCTAAATTAAAACAACTCTAAGTACCACCTTGTATCTATCATATTAGCTAATATGACAAAAAAAGGAAAATGGCAAATGTTGGAGGGGATGTGGGAAAATCAGGATACTAAAGAACTATTTATGGAATTGTAAACTGATCCAACCATTCTGGGGAGCAATTTAGAATGATGCTCAGAGGGCTATAAAACTGCATACCGTTTGACCTAGTTATACCAACACTAGATCTGTATCTCAAAGAGAATTTTTTTCAAAAAGGAAAAGGTCCTATATGTACAAAAATATATATAGCAGCTCTTTTTGTGGTGACAAAGAACTGGCAATTGAGGGGATACCCACCAATTTTGGAATGACTGAACCAGTTGTGGTATATGATTGTGATGGAACACAATTCTGCTACAAGAAATCATAAGCAGGATGCTTTCAGAAAAATCTCAGAAGACTTAGATGAACTCACACAAAGTGAAGTGAGTAGAACCAGGAGAACACTGTACATAGTAACAGTAATATCGTATGATGATCTATTGTGGATGACAGCTATTTTCAGCACTACTATGATACAAGATAATTTTGAAGGACTGAGGATGAAAAATGCTATTCACCTTCAGAAAAAGAATTGATGGAGACTGATTGCATATTCAAATATACTTTTTAAAAATTTTATTTTTCTTGGTTTTTGTTTTTTAAGGGGGTCTATATTGTCTGTCACAACATGATGAACATGCAAGAAATATGTTTTGCAAGAGGGCATATTTATAACTTATATCAAATTGGTTGCCTTTTCAATGAGGGGGGAGAGGGGAGAAAAGGAAGGAAGGAGGGAATTTGGAACTCAAAATTTAAAAAATTGTTAAAGATTGTTTTTTACATGTAATTGGAAAAAATAAAATATTAAATAAAAAGTAAACAGCTGAAAGTCAATGAATACAAACAATGGTGGAGCATATAGTTGAAAGCAGTCCGTTGTAATGCAACTGATTTTCATTCTTGAATACTGCAGAAAACAAATCATTTGATTAAGAGTAACAGCATTATGGCAAGTTTTTGTCTCTCTGTAGTGTGTGTGTGTGTGTGTGTGTGTGTGTGTTTTAATCATCACAAAAGCTAAGTAAACAATTTGAAGTAAGATGATCACTTATGTGCTACTTATGTGCTCAACTAGATGGGCAGGCATGAGTCACAGATCTATCAGCGTTAATGGGAATGGTGTAGCTGAAGCTGCTAAGCATTAAGCGGAAGAAAAACTTTGAATTATTTATCTGGGAAAAAAAATCAAAGGAAGAGATATGAGAACCATATGTACAGTGCAGAAACTAAGAGCTGATTCTGTATTCTCTTCTACACAATTTTTTTTCATAGTCCATTATAACTCGAAGTCATTTTGAGAGGACCAATATCTCTGTCAACCTTTTACTGACTAAAATGGATTTTACAACACAATGTATAAATTTAAATAAAAGACTCCTAATGCCAGGAATGTCAAAATATATATCATTGCTCTCAAGTCACTTCTGTGACAAAGAATGATGGCTAAGAAAAGAAAACCAAAAATATAAGCTATACGATTAAGAAGCTAAAAAGCTGACTAAGTGAGATGCATGCTTCAAAGTCCTGTGGATGGCACTCTGGTATAAAAATATCAAAGAGCAATATAAAAGATTTATGAGATCGGTAATAAAGAAAGAAGGGTAAAAATCAGTTCTATTGGTATTGCGCAGTTAAAAATGAACTACCACTACAACTCAGAACTCAACAATATAAGAGCTGGGGCTTAGGCTTCTTCTAAATAGAACCCTGTCAATATGAGGATGAGAAAAGTGAGCCTTAGGAAGGTGAACCTACTTACCCAAGGTCACCCAGCTAGTTAACTAGCTAACAGATCATTAGGTATCTGATAGAACAATAGTCATAGATTAGCAGAGCTGGGAGTGAATTTAGAGGCCATTGAGTTCAATCAACTTGCTCATTTTAGAGCTGAGAAAATTGAGGCTCAGGGAGAAAGGAAGCGATATGCCCAACTTCACAGAGAATAAATGTTAGAGATGAGAATCAAATTCGTGTCTCTACTCCTAGTGCATTGCCCTCTCCACCATACCATGCTGCATTAAAGAGAGTCAGCATCCTGATTAATGGAGGCAGCAGAAACAGAAGCTGGGGTCTAGGGGAGGGTCACATATATATGGCAGAAAGACTATCTTTAGCAATTTCAAATCTGTTTCTGTTGGTGTCTTTTGACTTCTATTTCCTTTCTCTCTTCCCAAAGAACATATGTCACTGACATATGCAAGAAGGTTAGTGAAAGCCAACACTTTGCCTTATTAACTTGTTTTTAGCCAAACTAGCTACAGAAATAAAACCGGTGTTCCCACATTACTGATAGAAATAGCAGGTTTTCCAAATCTGCTAATTCATGGCTTAGTAATAGCTACTTTGTAACTTATGCATCTTAATTGATGGTAATAAGGGAGTTATTTAATTGTGGATTAGTCTTTCAGAAGATGAACTCCTTTATTTTCAAATGATTTCCAATGAGTCTTACTAATAACCTATCTTGTAATTACAGCTTAAAAAGCACTGCAGTAAGCCTGCTCTAATGTTAATTGCAGTGAAGTCTGTAGAAGAAACAACCTATGTTTGAAGACCACCTGCTTCTATGGCTTACTCTTCTAAGAAATGATTATATTCTTTTTATGTGTGACACATTCTGAAGCCAGACTTTAATGACCACCTGTGGTATACAACCACGGAGTTCACAAAGGCTCTAGGGAAAAAAAAAATGATCTCCCGAGGAAGGAATTTCATCAAAATGTAGGGCAATTTTTTTTTTTCAAATTCAGAAATAAAACTATTAATAAGCTTGTTGATCCTTAAGCAGGTATTTGATCCGAACCCAAAAGATAAACCAAAATACATAATGAAGCACACCTCAAATTATTTTATCACAACAAACAAACAAAAAACCAACTAAAACCATCTGTAGAAATGTCATGCACCAGAAAAGAATACACATAAAACAGCTAAACTGGCACATAAAATGTGTTTCCAACACAAACTTGATAGAATCAAAGCTTCATTTACTAAAGGAAATATAGTCTGAGGAAAAGGCGTTGTCTTTGAAATTAGACGATCTACCATCTAGCTGTGTGACTCTGGGGCAGCTCTTCTGGGCCTCTATTCCCTCATCTGGTATGTTAAGAAGTTGGACAAGTTCAAGGGTTCTTTACTTCCTTTTGTTAAAATAGGTGCTTAATAAATACTTGCTGACTTGATTTTTTTGTGTCATGAACATCTTTGCAAGTCTGGTGAAGCTGGTGGACCCCTTCTCAGGATAATATTTTAAAGTACATAACATAAAATATATAGCATTAAAAATGAAATCAGTTATGCTGATATAAAGTGGTCACAATATTAAAAGGGGCTCTTCACTTGGGGTCTGATTCATAGACACAAGTCTGTGAATAAAATCCCTTTTCTAGATGATGTCTATGGTGTTTTCTAACTCGAACATTCTTTAATTCCTTATTCCTGTAAAAGATGGAGTAGCTTTTCCCTTCCCTGAAATACCTCCCTTTCCAGTTTTCCACCAACCAAATCCTATATTTTGTTCAAAATCCAATCCAAGTACTATCTTCCCCATGTAGTCTTTTCATGATTACCCTCACCCAAACATCCTTTAACATTTATAAGATAATCCTATAATCCAGAAAAGTATATGAAAGCATTTAGAAAAACCATGAAGTGGTATATCAATGTAAGGAAATATGATATATACTCACTGCCCCTCCCCTTTTTAACTTTACAATGTTGGGCAGTAGATATAGCATGGGCCATTGAGTCAGGAGACATGTTAGACTCCCAGCTTTGGCCCTTATTGGCAGTGTTAACTTAGCAAGTTAAAATGTCTCAGAGGCTCAGTTTTCTTATGTAGAAAATGCAAATATCCATACATATATTCCTTACCTGAAAGGGGTCTTAGGAAGAAAGTACTTTATAAAGTTCTATGTAGATCTGATTCATTATTTTTTCTAGGTGATTCATGTGTAGTATATCTCGCCTCACTAAGGAGAGTGTAAACTACTTAACGAGAGGCCATATTATTTTCTTTTTGTACCTCCACAGTAAGAGCTACTCAAAAGACATTAGGGACTAGTGGAAAACTTAGTCAATTGCAGGTCTGAAGATCTAGTTCTAGATCTGCCAGTCATTCAGTTAGATTTAGTTCCACAAACATTGAAGTGTCTATCATGTTCAAGGCATTGTGCTAGGAGAAAGGAATACAGAGATAAATATGACACATACCCTGTTCTCAGGTACCTTAAAGTCCCCTGGGGGATATAGGGAGGGGATACATGTAGCATTAAGCATGATAAAGGGGAAGGTAATGGAAATACTAAAGAGATATAGTCTAAGTATTGTTCTAAGAGAAATGTTAGATGGCAGAAAGTACTTTCACCTAAAGGGGGAGGAGAATTAAGGGAAGACTACATGAAGGAGTTAGTATTTGAATTGGGTCTTGAAAGAAGGAGAAAACATTAATAAATGGAGCTCAGAGGAGGGGAATTCATCCCAGGTATGGGGAGAGTATGAACAAAAGCACAGAATGGGAAATAAAGGACAGGAATAAGGGTAATCCAATTTAACTGAAATTGAGGTTTGATTTTAGAGGGCCTTAGATGTCAGGGCACTGGCAGACATGGAGCCACAGAAAGCTTTTGAATGAGCAGGGACATGATTGGAACAGTGCTTTAGGAAGATTATTCGCATGGTATTTTGCTTTTTTTTTTTTTTAGAGGGGGGAAGGCAGGGCAATTGGGGTTAAGTGACTTGCCCAAGGTCACACAGATAGTAAGTATTAAGTGTTTGAGGCCAGATTTGAACTCAGGTCCTCCTGACTCCAGGACTGGTACTCTATTCACTGTGCCACCTAGCTGCCCCAGTATTCACATGGTATTCTGAGGGATGGTTTAGAGAAGGAATAGAATGGAGGGAGAAATACCAGTTAGTAGGCTATATGTCTTAGCCAAGGCATTTAATCTTTCTGAGTCTCAATTTCTTCAAACTTAAAGAGAGATTGGACTAAATGGTCTCTAAGGTTCTAAGGTTCTTTCTAAGTAGACTTTATAACTGTGGTTTTTCCTCTGTGAAAAGGCCTTCACAGAGATTGCTGTTCATAGAAACAAAAATCTTTTATTTCTTTTCTTCTCCAGTGCTAAGAAAAGGTTGTGTTGTCCAATGTTCCATATGCTGTTAAGAATACCATTGAGAGCAGCGAGTAAAGGTCTTATTTATCCTGAGTGAAAGGGGCTGAAGAGACTCCTCTCCTCTCTAGAGGCTACAAGGTTACCTAGAAGTGAAATATGAAAATGTTTCCACGTACTTGTATCCCTTTGGTGTCAGGATGCACTTTGAGTCATGCTGGCAGGGGTTAAGGTCCTGGGCACAAAAATCGAGTTTCTCTTCACACAACTCACCTGCAAATAGCAAACAGCATTAGTTCAGTGGGGAGGTAGCTTGGAAAAGAAAATAAAGCTTCAACAGTTTCCCTCTGGCAGCAAAATAATTCAAGTTAGCCAACAGGTGACCTTTTTATAACTAACTCAGATGGAATTAGAAGGACATCTGTTATTTTCTGTCTTTTTAACTTTTTTTTTTCCACTAGAAAAGAGTGACTCAGAATTACATCACACTTTCATAGGTCTCCTCAGGTGATGAGATAAATTACTGGCTAAGAGTATTCTGACAATATAGTACCTTTAGAATAATATAAAAAATTCTAAACACTGATGTTTCCAATTCACTCATCCAAATCAACAGGAATTGCATGTGCGAAATGAAGGTCAAATTAAATAAAAGTCATGCGTCATTACATAGGTTCCAAGAAACTCATGAACAAACCTATAGTTTAATAAGTCCAAGCATTTGGAATATCATTTGGTAGCTCAGATATGCACATTCATCTGGACTATTCATACTTATTGCCACATTTATGCATCTCTTAGGAAGATCCCTAAAGCATAAGTAATGTGAGTTCATTTTCTTGATCTAAGACTACTTAGCACGATTCTGACTTTTTATAATACGATTTCCATGGAAAGTGGAACTTTTCAATTCCTCCTATAATCTATCAAGTCAACTAGAAAAGTCCAAACGACCTTAGCATCCAGTCTTGTTTTGAATCACTTGACTGTGTGTGGACTTCAGAGCATGCACAAGTATCTAGGATTGTTTCTTGGTTTACTTATCAAAGGTTTTACAGTTATCAATTGAGATATCACCTTTATATCACTTTGCAAACCATGGAGTACTAAATAAATGCTAGTTATTATTCTGTCTAAATTAATTTCTGATTGGTTTTTATGTAATGAACCCCAAAATGGCTTAATCAAATAAACCATGGGTCATTTCCAAAAGAGTGATGTGGGCTTTTAGCTACTGCAAGAACTGGGGATTGAACATCATTAATTACATTAACAACTAACTATATTCAGTGGTTTAAATGGTAAGAAATGTGTACTTAAAAAATAAACAGGTGTTAGTGGGGAGATGTAGTTCCACTGGTTCTCTATTGCTCACCAGATCAAGTGTGAACAATTTAGAATGGCATTCAAAGCTCATTCTAATTTGCTGAGAATCAGTATGGCAGAGTGGATCAAGACATGGCCTCAAAACCAAGATGATCCAGGTTCAAGTCCCAACTCTAATATACATTGTCTTTCTCACCCTGGGCAGGTCACTTAATATCTCAGTGGCTTAAGCAACTCTTAAAGACTAAGGTGCAGAGATGGAAACAGCTTCCTTATCTGGGAATTTACTACCAGTGAAACCACAGGTACAGTGCCCATCCCCTACCTTTGCAGCCTTTCTATCACATTATTTCTCACTATATGCTTCATGCTACAGTGAAATTGGACTAGCCACCACTCCTATATAAATACCATGCTTTCTGCTCTCTATACCTTTTAACTATACCACCTAGGATGTTTCTCCCCCTCCCCCAATCTGTTCTTCATGATTTGACTCAGCTGGCATCTTTTCCATAAGTCTTCTATCACTCCATTTTGTATATTGTTTATGCTTTCACCTCCTTTATTTAATAATGGTTTAATTGTATCTTGTTCTTTCCCTATTCAATTAAGGGAACATACCTTGTTGATTTATGTGCTCTCCTTGCCCCCACCCCATCCCTGGAACACTGTTTTGTACAGAGTAGATATTTTATGTTCGTTCTCAAAGAGGACCATGACATCAAGGTGATGCCATGACTTGCAAATGAAATGGATTTAAGTGAGGAAGGGCTGTGCAAAGTCATGAGCCTCACTTTCTCTTCTTGAGAAATTTTTTAATTAAACTTAGTTACTTTCGGAAACTTCTTTAGCAATTAAAAAAAAGGGCATACATGGACAACTGATGTATGACTTTGGATATATTTCAGGTCATATTATCTTTCCTGAAATATACCAAAGTAGCCAGATTTAACATAGTTGTTCTTTCTAGAATAACCTTTGTCTCCTCTCAAAAACCAGCATTCAAAAAAAGGGATCTTCATTGTAGGCCATTTAAACAACAAGTCCCCCTTAAGGCAGAAGCATATTTTCCATTGAGAATCACTTTAAATGGAACAACTCAAAGGTATTTTTTAAGACCTTAGCTTGAAAAGGCCAAGGTTCCCCACTGCCTCCTGGGCCAT
Organism: Pseudochirops cupreus; assembly: GCA_028627135.1. Classification (NCBI taxonomy): domain Eukaryota; kingdom Metazoa; phylum Chordata; class Mammalia; order Diprotodontia; family Pseudocheiridae; genus Pseudochirops; species Pseudochirops cupreus. The sequence goes on from JAQQSU010012469.1 coordinate 9,555, forward strand.
CTCCAGTTGTCCTGACCCATAACTTGCCACTGGACCCAGATGACTCTGGAGGAGAGGGTGAGGTTGGTGACTTTGCACAGCCCTCCCTCACTTAAATCCAATTCACTTGCACACATGGCAACACCTCCCTGATGTCGTGGTCCTCTTAGAGAATGAAGGATAAACAGTACCAACAACTTAATGTAATTCAATCTCTCACAATGGACTGACTTCAGAGCATGCACAGGTCTTCTGTGAATGTTTCCTGTCCACTTATCACATGGTGAGGAAAGGCTTTTTGACTAGTTTCTGAGCCAGAATATGAGCCACTCATATAAAAGGCCCTAATGACAAATTTTGCAACCACCTGGTAAGGAGATCAGAAATAGTCACAGAAAATCCTGGTTTGTCCCAAAGCTTGCTGGAGAGACTGTTATATTCTGAGCACACAGTCCACTCTTAAGGCCTGGGCTCTCATTGACCAATTCTGCCTTCTATCCATTTTAAGTTGTTTTAGAAAGGAAAAAAAAAACATTCTGAAAGGATACTTTAGGAATCAGATCTTAAGATCTCTTTTGTTAAAGCATTCTCCAAGGAAATTTGTAGAAGCTGATGTTACTGGGAAGTAATTTTTCTTACAAACAGAAGAATCATTGTGTGTGAATATCAGGCCACATGCAGCTAAGGAACTCAAAGGACTAATGGTGAAAAAAAAAGAGATGCTTCGCTCCTCTTGTCAAGAGTGAAATAGGCAGGAAAATCTGTGATTGAGAAAGAGACTATATGAACTCTTCAGGTCTCTAATAGCTTTAAGTATATGATCTTGTGAAGCAGATTTCATAGTACAGGCACAGAAATGTAGCTGTACGGTATGCTTCTTTTCCGATTTCTATAAAATAGAATGAAGGGCAAGAAGGCCGAGGTAAGAAAGCAAAGAGGAAACACACTGGCTTCAAGGGAAGAGGCTGTGAAAATAGGGAATGTTGGGCAATGACTCAACAAAATAAGAGCCTCTAGTAGTCTAGTAAGCTCATAATGCAATATAAATACACAATATAATAATATAAATAATGTAATAAAATATAATATAAATAAAGGTTACATGAGATATTTAATATTAATTGTAAATTATAGTAGTATCTCATGCAAATGTACATGTAGAAATTAACATAGCTATAAATATATACATAATACATGTATGCACGTTTACGCATGTGAGCATGTGTATACCTACATATATCTCAGCTAACAACTGAGAAAAAAGCTAACCTTTTGACAAAAAAAAAATTGCTCTAAAGTATCTTAATTAATTCTTTGGATTCCATCAGAAAGGGTAGTATAAACCCATGATTTGATCATGCAGGGTTTCTTTAATATGTTTCATACCTTTAGCACATTTCTTGGCATAACATTTTCTAACTTTGTTATTCCTGAAATAATTTTTGGGATTAAGTGCTCCTCAATTCAACAAATGTTAAACATTTATTATGTGAGATACTTGTGAAAAAGTTAGACAACATGCACATAAAAATCTAAGAATAAGATATTTGTATACATATACATATACATACTTATACATACATATGTACAATATACATACATATATATGTATATATATGTATGTATTTGCTCTTGTTCAGTTATTTCAGTCACATCTAACTTTGTGACACTGTTTGGGGTTTTCTTGGCAATGATACCAGAGTGGTTGGCCATTTCCTTCTCTAGTTCATTTTATAGATGAGGAAACTGAGGCGAACAGGGTGAAGTGAATTGCCCAGGATCACAGAGTTAGTAAGGCCCTGAGGCCAGATTTGAACTCTGGAAGATGAATCTCCCCGACTCCAAACATGTTGCTCTGTGCACTATGGTCCCACCTAGCTGCTTGTAACAAAATATATACAAGTAACTTTTGGGGGAGTGAGGGTAGGGAAGAGAGGGCACAAGTAACTTTGGAGATACCTACAGCCTTCCTATGGGAAATAACACTTCGGCAGAGCATTATTTTCTCTAAACCAGCTTCTCCTTTTTAATTTCCCTAATACTGGTAAACATATCATAATCTCTCATTTTAATAAGACATCATTCATCCTTAGGGTTTACTAGGTTGCATAGTCGCTCTGACCTTGTGACTTCTAGACTAATCTTCCATGGGATCACAGACTTAGAACTAGAAGAATCTGGCTTTTTTACTTTAGAAATGAGTAAACTGAGACTGAGGGGTGGGGTAAGTGATTTGCTCAGGGTCACATGGCTAGTAATTGTCTAAGACAGGATCGAAACTCAGTTCTTCCTGAATTCAAATTTATCAGCTGCCCCACCAGCTACCTCAAAAAACAGGCACTAGGGGCCTGGGGAAGAGTGTCTCTCTCTCTCTCTCT
>JAQQSU010012470.1:0-11911 GCA_028627135.1 Pseudochirops cupreus
AAGTACACACTAAAGATGAGGTCACAGGAAGTGATGGACAGGGAGGGGACCAGAGAGTCTAGAAACCAGGACCAAGTCCTGATTCTGACTCATGCTGACCATGTTGCTGAGTAACTACTTAATGTCTCAGTGCTAAAGACAACTCCCAGCAATAGAAGCTGTAGAGAAAACGCCAAGATGCAGGGGGTGTGGGGGGGAAGAAGGGGGGAGGGAGTGTCAGGGTCCGCAGCCCTTCCCCAAGGGTCAGTAGGAACTTACTTTGCTATGGAGAAGAGGCTGGCGTTTTCTCTTTAAAGACAGTCACGCTTGAGGGTAGATGTTAAGAGGGTTTATTGAAGTCACTACCCGGCAGCCTTACTGCAGCACTCTAAGGCCGCCTGCCCCTCCAAGGCTTGGTTCCTTTTATCTGCCCCAGATCCACACCCCACAGTGACACAGCCCAGCTGAGCGGGATAGAGAGAGGGGAGGTAAATTGTGAAAGGGGAATTGCAGTCAGAAGGGCGGGAAGACCCCAGGGTGTGGAGACATCATGTGAGAACCTCACGTACCCCACGTAAGAAAGTCTTGAGCAATAAGAGCAATGCAACATTGCCTGGCCAGGGAAGGTGCAATATGCTCTGACTTCCACGTGACCCAACTAGTTCCCGGCCCTCACTGCTCCCTGTGTCTCAACATCACCACTTGCAATCTGGCACCTCTCTGTGACCCTTACAAGGGAGATACGTGTCATTGGAAGCTTATTTTACTAAATCACATTTGCAGAAATCTACATCTATGTTGATACATACATATATATATATATATATATATATATATATATATATATTGATATTGATATATAAAGTTTATGCAATGAATGGAGCCTAGACTGGGATTCAGAAAGATCTGAGTTCAAATCCTGCCTCAGACTTTTAGTAGCTGCGGAACCCGGACCATGTCATCCAGCTTTGACTGTCTCAGTTTGATCTATGGAAAGGGTATAATACCCCATATAAAGCTGTTGGCTGATGGTAGCCACTCACTTGTGCCATTATAAAGGAAATATGACATGAAACATACTGTACTTGGCAAACTTTAAGGCAGTCAAATATGTAAACTTTGTGATAATACTGATGATCGTGATTGTTATATCACACCCTCATTAGGTCATCAGGCCTCCGGAGCATGGGCTGGTTCTGCTTTTCCCCGTGTGTCCCCAGCACTTTGCACTTTGCTTTGCACAATGAGATCTTTTTCACCTGATGGCATCTGGATGCAGATCAGAGAGTCCTGTCTTCCCTTATTTTCTGTGTGTTTTCTATTACACAATGATTAATCTGGAAATAGGTTTTGCATCATAGCACTTGTATAACCTATATCAGATTGCTTGCCTTCTCAGTGAGGGCGGAGAAGAGGGAGGGAATTTGAAAATTAAAATTTTTTTAAAATAATGTTAAGAATTATTTTTGTATATAATTGGGAATTTTTAAAAAAAAGCATTTCAAGCATAAGTGCTTTTCCAGGTATTCGTTCAACGTTGATTGACTGGATAGAGGAGAGACTGGAGGCAGGGGGATCAGACTGGTGCCCTTGCAATGCCCCAGGACAGAAGTGATTCGCCAGAAGTGAAGGACTCTCTCCAGTCTCCTTGTCTGTGTTTCTGAGCTAGTGACCCTCACTTTCATGGTCTCACACTGAGCAGAGATGTGCCCAGATCCACATTTGTAGAAACTGTCACAGCCAAGATAGAGGATGGACCAGAGGAGGGGTCCTCACCTTGATGGCATGCCTGAATGGAAAATGGGGCCAAGGGCAGATATAACCTTTACTTCTGCCTCGATCAGAACAACTACAGTATTGTCATCTAGTGACTGACAAAACCCATTTCCCTAGGAATGAGGCTCTCTGAGGTTTTTCCCAGGGGCCCAGGCTGGGATATGTCCATGAGCCAGACCCTCCTTGCTGCCTCCTTAAATTGTCACCTTGTCCAGCAGAGGGAGGCAGTGAGCCAGGTCCATGAGCAGAGTCAGGGGAGGCACCTCCCAATCCTACAAGCTGTGAGCTCCTGCCTTCTCTGCCAGCTCGCCAGAACTTGGAGCTCTCTTCAGGTTCTGGGGAATCTAGTCCTGTAACACTGAGAAAACCCTCCCTCCATTTACCCACAACCAGCTGCAGCCATTCCTACATCAGCCACTAACCATGATCTCTCCTTTGCTCTTGAGATCACACATTTGGGGACAGAAAAGAGTGAGGCTCCTCCCCCAGAGGCAGCCTCAGCCAGTGTGACTCAGTGTGACTCAGTGTGGCACACAGGGTCCCTGAGGAGGGGTTCCGGCCCGACCTGGAGCTCTCTTGCATATGGAAGCGCAAGAGCCCTGCAGTGAGCCCTGCTCAGGATAAAAAAGTTTCCTCCTTCCTTGCTGCCCTCCCAGGGCTCTGAGTGCTCTCTATGCAAGTGTCTGAAGGCCAGGATGGTCTCCCCATGGTAGCTGCTCTGGCTGCTGGTGCTCTGGGCTCAGGCTAAGACACAGCAGAGCAGAGAAGGGTCTAGAAGATCACAGATTTTCAGGGTTTAGAAACCTGATGACGACCTCCCAATCCAGTGGGTGACCAGGCTTAAGCACAACACAGGCAGAAGGGGACTGACAAGGATGACCAGGCCCCAGATTACAAGCATTGTGTGGTGTGAGGAAAGACGGTTTTTCTCTCACATTGACAGTAAATGTAACTGCTTGTTAGTCATCTGAGATTTCTGTGGTCTCAACAAAATTGTGTCATTCATATTCTTCCAATCACACGTTTCTGATTTCCTCCAATTTTATTGATTTCCTAGATTCACTAAAGGCCGTTGTGGTGACCCAATCTCCAGGCTCCTTGTCCGCATCTCCAGGAGAGAGAGTCACCATCGGCTGCAAGGCCAGTGAGAGTCCAGCCATTAGTTATAGTAAAAGCTACTTACATTGATACTAGCAGAAACCTGGTAACAACCCCAGGCTCCTCATCTGTGATGCTGCTAGGATGGCAGATGGAATGCCTGCCCGGTTCATTGGCAGGGGGCCTGAGACAGATTTCATTCTCACCATCAGCAGCCTGGAGCCTGAGGATGCCGGAGATTATTATTGTCAGCTTCCCATTCCCACAGTGCTTCAGCCCTGAACAAAAACCTGCCCAGGTTGTTCAGGGGATTCAGCTCAGAGCAGCAGCTGCTTCCTCTCTGGTCCCCAGGGCAGAGCAGTCCCTGCTTTCTGGGCAGCCTCACATCTCCCAGGGCTTCCCCTTTCTGGTCGCACAGGTTCCCTCCTTCATGTCAATCACAAACCCTGTCTGCAAAGGTCCTGGAGGGCTTTGCCATTTCCTTCTCCAGCTCGTTTCCTAGATGAGGAAACTGAGGCAAACAGGGTTAAGTGATTTGCCCAGGGTCACTTAGCTAGTAAGAGTTAAACTCAGGAATGTGCGTCTTTTGAATTTCGGGCCCACTCCATTCATTGGGCGACCTGGCAGCCATGATATAGACTAGATTCCTTTTCCCCCTAACCTGGCCACACTGGAACTGGACAAGAACTAAGTTGAATGCCCTAAATCACTCAGCCACTGCCTACGTACTGATTCATCATGTCCTATATCTGGAGGACCATGGTATTACTGGCTGACTCAGGGTCATGTGTACAGGTGGGTGGGCTAGGCTGTACCCTCTACCAGGCATAGTGGGAGTTCCTAGGACAGTAGGTGTCAGGGTCACACTCATTCTCTAATTGTCTCTGCCTCTATTTCTGTTCCCAGACTCTTTAATTCCCCCTCAGGTACCTAATCCCACAAGTGGGCTTGCATGAAGTAGAAACAGTTGATATATTGAATTTCTTTTCAGAAATTGTCTTGTATGTAAGTGTGTTTGAGAGAGGATGTTTTATGTCTGAGCTTCCTCTACATCCACTGGGACTGACATCTGAGACAGACCCACAACACCCAGTCAGGGGAAAGGAAACCCTTTGTGTTTGTGATTCTTCACAGTTTAATTAATTTTTTGTCATTTTTCCCACATCAAGAATCCTTTGCAGACAATGTGAGGACCCAGTCTCTAGCTCCCTGTCTATGACTGCAGGAGAGAGAGTGACCATCAACAGCAGGGCCAGTTCCAACACTGGCGAGTGGACAACCTGTTATTGGGAGGAAACAGGATAGTAACCCAGCCTCCTGATCTATGCATCTTCATAGCTGTTTTCTGGGGTCCTTGCCTGCTTCTGTGGCAGTGGGTGTGGGGCAGATTTCACTTTTGCACTCAGTCCTGTGGAGGCAGAGTTTGCTGCCACTTAGTACTCTTGGAAGTATAATGATGTCTGTGTCTCACAGTCCTTCAGCCCCAAATAAAAGCCTCCTGAGGTTGCCATTCCCTGAGCTTTGGGAAATAGGTGCTTCCCCCCAGGTGAAAGGCTCAGACTTTCTATGTTCTTAGAAGATTCTAGGCCTTCTTCATCTACTAAGGGTCACCTGGTTCACTTTTCTTGGAAGACAGATGGAAAGTTAGGGGAACCATCTCAACCGAGAACGACGATCACTGTCTCCCATGAGGATTCCATTCTCGGAGTTTTGCAGCGTACTGTGGAGTGGGAGTTAAGCTGGAGCACAGTAATCTTGAGATGCCTGCTAGCATCAAAACTTTCAAAGGCACAAGATGGCACCATGACAAACAACGCTACGTCTAAGGCTGCCAGCATCTTGGGGAAGGTAAGGAGGTGCTTCCTGCCTGCGGGATCAAATGACCTTCCATGCCTGCTCCCCTGTCCAACTTTAGCCCACCATCCTCCAGGGCCACTAGCACCCCCTTCCTTTGTCCCAAGCCTCAGGTCTGGGGACAGTTTAACAAGGTGATCAACTAATAGTTGTTCATGGATAACAATTTTTGTACTTGATCTTTGACAGGGTTGTTGTTTCCAGTATTGTGTCACACTTTCTCCTTGAATCGTTTTATGAACCAAATAATCAGATTCTTCTTGTGGCATCTTGGTACAAAATACTCTACATCTATCATCTTATTGAATTCTTGCAGTGGTTCTGACTACTGCATAGGTTATTATGCCCAATGGGCCACTGCTTAAAGAACAGCCATTACAAGGAATTCTGACACCTGAGGCACATTCAGGTGAAGGGATGATCAGAGGAAATACCAGATATCACCAGTGCAGTAATTGGTAGAAGTTGGCTAGAGACAGTTCATGGAAGCTGGTGGTGATGTCCCAGGAGGCCAGGGGTGTGTCAAGGAGTCAGGGGTTGGGAAAATAAGACTCTTGAGCCAGCTACTGAATTTATTGAAGAGGGGGGAGAGTGACTCCAAGCTTCATTCATTGCAACACCAACGATCTAGGCAGGTGGGGGTGACCTTTGGACCAGAAGAGGCAACTGATTATGGCAAGAGAAAGGCTTGAAATTAGAGACCATAAATAGATTAATAAAATATTGGTTAAGCACTTAGTATATGCCATGAACTATGCTAAATGCTAGTGATACAAATGAAAGCAAAGAAGACAGTCCCTGCCCTCCAGGAGCTTATATTCTAGTGAGAGAAGGTCACACATCAAGAGGAATTAGAGAGTGGTGAGGGGGAAAAGGATGTCCACTTGTATGCAAGGCCACTGGCAGGGAAGTGGCAAAAACAAAACAAAAGTGGAGAGTGAGTAGAAATGGGAATGATGTAGTCATGGCAGGGGCTTCTCTTGAAATGGAGGTCCAGGAGCAAGGAGCCTCAGGGTGAAGGTTTCTCCAAGCTATGAAGGCTGCTGATTTCTCCTTCTGGCCCTTTGTTTGAGGGAGTGTAAGATAAGGAGAATTCATTCTTGAAGAGAGAAATATAGAGTTCTTCAACAAATATCAGAGTTTAAGGCACCAGCAGAAATGGAAGAAATGCAAGAGGATTAGACCTCGAATGAAGGGGATCTTTTTAATGGTAGAGGAGGGCTGCAGGAGGGAATAGCGCAAAGGGAAGATGCAGGAGGATGGAGACTGAGGAGAAATAGGCATTTACTATGGTTCGTGGAGTTGGCAGGTGCATGTTGTCTCCATCTGACTCATGCTGCGCCTCAGCACTGGACACCTGACCAGGTCATAGATCAACTTATTCAGTTTCAAAGTGGCCAGGGAGAGGGGCTTAAAGGCCACAGGGTCTTGGAGCAAGATAGTCTGGGGCTTGTAAAGAAAGATATGGAGGCATCCTCCTAGAAGAGGATACAGCTTCTCTAATGCTTCCACCTGGAGCAAAGGCATTGCCATGTGATGCTCATTCTAGCCTGGACACCAAATTCCAGAAGTTACATTTTACTCATTCCACAAGAGCTGGAAGCATTGTGAGCATCCTCCTGGTAAGAACCTAAAGACTGGAGCAAGGAAATGCTTATTGTTCTTCACCATGATCTTTCCCAGACCTCAGGGATCCCTGACTAGGCAAAAAGCACAAGTATAACACTGATTTGCCTTTTACCATAATTGGATGAGGCATTCACTGGGCCCTAGGTAAGAGCTGTCACTGTTATACCTATCAGCCACATAGCCCCTACCCAGTTATCATAGCCCCTGCCCCAAGACATTGCATATAATTCCACTCTTGTGGGATATACTTCTGTGGGATAACTTTTAAGAGTAGAATAGAGAACCCAATAGATATAACTGTCAAAAGAAACAGTCTGCCTTGCTCCAGTGTAATCATACTGAAATATCTCTAGGAGGGTGGATGGGCAAGAAGGGAGTCTTCCTGGTGAAAGCCAGGCCCATAAAAGTTATGGGAATCTCATCATATCACATTTCACTATTTTCCCTTGACAGGGAGCATATCCCATACATATTGATGCTTTCCTGCACAGCCCAAATTCCCACCCTCCACATGATGATTCTGATTAAAGGAAAATCTCTTTTTGTTAGTGAAAGAAATCAAACAGCCAGAATGTCAATCGTATTTCTGCATTCTTTCTGTCTCTTTCTGTCACTCTCTCTGTCTCTCTCTCTCTCTCTCTGTCTCTCTCTCTGTCTCTGTGTCTCTATCTCTCTGTATCTCTCTGTATCTCTCTGTCTCTCTGTCTCGCTCTCTGTCTCTCTCTCTGTCTTTTTTCTTTCTCTGTCTCTCTCTGTCTCTCTGTATCTCTCTGTCTGTCTGTCTGTCTGTCTCTCTCCTGCCTCTCCCTCTTCCTCTCCCTCTCCTTCTCTTTCTCTGTTTCTGTGTCTGTGTTTCTCCAAAACTGAAACAATAACACATTAACAGAATTAGAAAGTTGAGTGGGTCCGTATCATTGGACATCAGGAGAAAACCAACATTGATGAGACTGAATGTGTAGCCCAGCCCTCTGATCAAACCTCCTTAGGACTTGCAGCTACAGGTCACAGAGCTATAGAAGCAAAACAACTTTGTGAAGCCTAGAACCTCACCCACCATGTGACTGATTTGCATGCTCCTCCCTCCTGCCAGAGCCTTTATGAACCTTCTTGGTCCCTACCTCTGGATAGCATCAGCACTGGACAGCACACAGCATGGAGATGGTGCCAGGGGCTCAGCTCCTCTGTATCCTGCTCTGGCTCCCAGGTAAGGAAGGCTGCACATGCAGAGGGGTCATGGGATCACCATTTAATTCTCACATTAGATCATTCTTGATAGGTATGTGCGGCCCACTTATAGCAGTCCAAATAGTTCTGCTTGAAAGTCATTAGGGTAACCTCTGGCTGACTTTTGTGTTTTCTTTTTCAGTGTAGATGCCAATGAGATTGTTGTGCTGACCCAGGCTCCAGCCTCCCTGTCTGTGTCTCCAGGAGGAAGTCACCTCTCTCAGCTGCTGGCCAGTGAGGACATCAGCGACTTTTATTCCAGTAGAAGAGGGACAGACTCCTAAGTTTCTAGGTCTTCTCGCCTTAAGCCTCAGGTCACTGCCCAGTTCAGTGGCAGTGGGTCTGGGACAGATTTTAGTCTCCCCCTCAGCAGCCTGAGCCTGAGGATGCTAGAGATTGTTATTGTCCGCAGGATGATAAGAGGCCTCCCTCAGTGCTCCAGCTTTCAAGAGAAACTTCCCAGGAGAGTTCAGCTGCTTCAGCTTGGGGGCAATAGCTGCTTACTCCAGAGTGAAAAAGAGAGAAAAGTCCTTGCCCTGTGGTCACACAGGCCTTAGATTGGGCCCAGCCTTCTAATCTTCCCATTACACTTTTTTATTTAAGCCCATCCAGTCTGACATTTGCAGCTTCACAAACCTCTTTCCTTAGTAATATTAAGCACAGGTTGATCGTGTTTTTTGGGACATTGAGGGAGGAAAAACTCAATAGAGGCGCAGTCACCATTTCTGATACACCAGAAGTCATTCACTCTACAAAGGAAGAACTCCTTTGGTGTCCCCTCCCTCTAAGGGCACAAATGTTGGAAAAGCCTTTTTCCAGTGTTACCTAAGAACAACCAAGATTTGGTTTTAGAAAGCCTCAGCATTTCTTACAAACCACTGTGCACAGGCATTGTCCTTGTTAGCTGGAGAGGCCAAAAGATGCAGTGGCATTGGTGCGTGCCCTGATTTGTGTTTTGTTAGTGCTGGGATTGAGAAGGCAAGCCACCCTTGAGGTCCATCTCTTGTGGTGAACACATGTACATTTCTCAGCCCTAGAATAAGCAATTCAGGCAGGACAGAGATGGCAGAGCACAGGTATTTAGGGGTTTATTTCTCTGGTGTGGTGACACTATTACTTGTTACAGAAGAGGTAGTTTACAAATTAAGCCCCAGTGACTCATCCCTTTGCTTTAGAATCAACAATACGTAGAAGTTTTCCTTTGTGCACTGAGGGGTCTCAGGGCAGTCCCTTTCACTGGAGAGGAGAAGCCTCACTCAACTACCAAAGGTCTTCTCCTTGGCTTCATGGATCCAAAAATCCTGGATGGGAGGGCAAAGAGATTTCAGGTTAGAGGAGCATTATGAAAATTCAGGGGGATGTAATGGTTATGAGATTTGAAGATCTTGCATGCCCCTTGAATTTGCTGATGTAGCAGGAAGGGGTGGGGCAAGAACAAGCCAGAGCCAAGCTGGAATCTGTGAGGTAAGTGGAAGCAGTGGCTGTGGCTGCAGCAGGAACTCCTTTTTTTTTTTTTTTGAGCAAGCCAGAATTTCTTCAGACTCCTGCTGAGGGCTGCTGGGGATGGGAATTGTGGGAGGCTTGAGCTGCTGGGAACAAGCTGCATGGATGCTCAGCAGTTGCTGTGAGTGACAAGAGGAGGATCTTTACCTGAGGTAGCCTGTTCTGTTTTGAAGGCTTGAGAATGTAGCTGTTTACTACATTAACTCCGTGTGCCAACTCCATAACTACTGTGATGGCTTTGACTTTCTTGTTTTGGGCCTCAGTTTTCTGGTATTTAAATAAATGTTCTGGCTATATCTCCCAGGTAGAGAGCCTGTTCCATTTGGTAATTATTAACGATATCAGCATATTTATACTTTCTGTAGGTATTGTGAATACTGCATTGTGGATAGAAGGGAGAGGATCGTCACCATTGGTAAATAGTGAAAGTGATATTCTTCAAATACTCTGACCATATCCTTCTGCTGCTCAATAAGATTCAGCAGCTCTAGACTGTCTCTGGGATGAAATATAAACTTCTATTTGTCATTTAAAGCTTTTTACCATGTGGTTCTTAGGTACCGGGTGGCACAGAGAATAGGAGACTGTGTTTGGAAACAGGAAGACTCGTCTTGCTGAGTTCAAATCTGGTCTCAGATACTTACTAGCTGTGTGACCCTGGGCAAGCCATTTAACCCCATTTGCCTCATTTTCCTCATCTGTAAAATTAATTGGAGATTAAAATGGCAAACCACTCCAGTATTTTTGCCAAGAAAATCCAGAATGAGCTGACAGCATATTGGGCATGAGTGAAAATGACTAAACAACAACAAAAGTAATTTTATGGTAAAACAAAGTATCTTGGTTTTGTCTCCTGCAAATGATTTTGACATTTTACTCTACACATTTCCTATTTCCTTGTGTCATAGATGCCAATGGAGTTTGTGAGGAAGTTGAGATAGCTCAGAGATGTAGCTCCGAATAAAACTGCCATTAAATGGGATGCAATACAGCACAGAGCCAAGATGGTGGAGTAAAAACAGGGACTTTGAGTCCTCCCCCAAACCCCTCCAAATTGCTGCAAAAAATGAATCTAAAGAAATTCTGCAGCTACAGAACCCACAAAATGACAGAGAGAAGCAAATCTCCAGTCCAAGACTGCCTGGAAGGTCAACAAGAAGTGTCTATTGCATGGGTCTGGGAGCAGAGCACATTCCAGCATGGACTGTGCCAGCACAGATGTGGCCAGAGCAGTCCTCAGGGGACTGAATCAGTAGCAGATGTGGCAAATTTCAATCTTTTGAACCCCAAAAATGTAGACAACTTAGAAGGCAAGTAGGAAAGGTCTGTTGGGACCTGAGTGAGAGACAGTACGGTCTGTCCCCCATCCTCGGGAAGTGGAGGTGGCATCGATAATGGCAGCTGCAGCAGCAGCTGCTTCCAAAATGCTTTGCCCACAGACAGTGGGAGGATCAAGTGGCTGATCACAGCGGAATTCCAGGGATCTGTTTGATGATGTTGAGGAAGTAATCTCTTGCCTTGCCCAGCTTGGATCTGGGTCATAGTCCTGGGTGATAGTCCTGTAGTAAGGAGGGACACTGGCATAACAGATCTTGTGGAGGCAGTAGAGAGAGAATCCTCCTCACACTTCCAAAGCAGAAAAGAGTAATTGTGGTCACTTGGAGATGAGAGCAGATGCAAGGAAAAGAGTAAACACCTTCTCTTTGATCATACTATATTTGAAGAACTAAAAATCTACAGATAGAAGTATCTGTGAAAACGGTTGCACAAAAACCCCTGAAGCTCAGGACAGTGTACCTAGTGGTCACTGGAAGCAGAGTCTGACCTGAAAAAGGGGTGAAAAAGTCAAATAATGGTAGTGAGTGCAGCCACCAAGTGTGGAGGTTGTTTGGTAGGAACTTAAGCAGTAGGAATGCTAACAGCCTGACTGATCAGCTGACAGAAGAGGAGATTGCAGAATTCAAGGAAACCTTTTCACTATTTGACAAGGAACTGTAAGGAGGTAATTTCAGCAGAGCCTCAGAGAAGCTGGATTACAGAATAGGATTAGAATTTCTGACTATGATGGTAAGAAAAATGAAAGAAGAGATTAGAGAAGCATTGTGTGTGTTGGACAAGGATGGTGATGGTTATATTAGTGAAGCAGAACTTTGCCATGTGATGACAAAGTTTGGAGAGGATTCACAGGTGAAGAGGTTGATGAAATGATGAGGGAAGCAGATATTGATGGTGATAGTCAAGTAAACTATGAAGAGCATGTACAAATGATGACAGCAAAGTAGATATTGTACAGAATGTACTAAATTTCTTGTACAAAATTGTTTTCCTTTTTTTTGTTACTTATCTATAAAAGGTCCCCCCCCCGACTGTCAAAAAGATATGCATGTGTAATAATTAGGACTTCATTCCTCCGTGTTTTTAATCTCCTTGTCTATTCTTACTGTACTGAAGCTTTATTTTGGAAAATTGATCAAGTAAAATATGCTGCATATGGCTAAATCTGGATATATCTAAGCCCTTCTATACATCTCAACTGAGATGGAGTGGGTCAAATGAGGGAACACCTGGGTTATACCTTTTTTTTTTTCAGAAGTAGTTTTTTTTTAATTTTATTTTAGTTTCCATCATTCATTTCCACCGGATTTTGAGTTACATATTTTCTCCCCATCTTTCCCCTACCCACCAGCCCAAAACAGCCACCTCGGTGTATCAACCCTCCCCAAGTTTATTCTCTCCTATGTCTTCCCCCCTCACCCCTCTGACTTTTCCGTAGGGCAGGATGGATCTCCCAACCACAGTGCCTGTGTATCTCAAGTTCCAGTTGTATGTAGTTAATAATAATAATAAT
>JAQQSU010012471.1:0-11911 GCA_028627135.1 Pseudochirops cupreus
AAAAAAAAATCTGATCTGGAAGGGGAAGACCATCAGGTTTCTGGACAAAATAGAAACAATTACTATTTACATTCTATCTGAGACAATCAAGGCCCAAACAATTACCAAGTAGGGCTTGGTCTGGGACCTACTGTTGGTCAATCAATGAGAGTCAAAGTGACTTGGGGTTAAGGAAGGTTTTTAAGAAATAGGAAAAAAGTTCCAGAGATTAAGATTTACATTCCCTTTGGGCAGAGCACCAGCACATAAGTGTGTGATACTTGGTCCTTGAAGAGAGAAGGGGGGGTGAGGGAGAGAGAGACAGAGAGAGAGAGAGAGAGAGAGAGAGAGAGAGAGAGAGAGAGAGAGAGAGAAAGGGGAGGTGGCTAGGGAGTCCACAAAACTTGCCTTATGATAGGTAGGATACTCTTGTCTTTCTAAACACCTTCATCAGTAAAAGACAGGAAAGAAAGAGTAATGTGGGAGATGACCTGCAGTGAAGTTTCCCCATTCTGAACATCCTATGAGATTCTTATTTCCTCTTTATACTTTGTAACTAAGTCCAATATCATTTCTCCACACATATGGGGTCATTTTGTATAAAGGAATGTTAGTGTGAGAGGTAGCAAAGGGTTAAGTTTCTACAGAACTGCAAGGATTGCTGAAACAAGACTAGTGATAGAAAGTACCAGACAGTAACCTTGGAAAGAGTTGAGGCAGTAGCCTTGGGAGGAAGTTGGGTTCCCAGTTCCCAGAGAACTTCTAGATAATACTAAAAATGAAATAATGTAGAATAACAGGAGTTGGCAGCATATGGATTTGACCAATTAGAAAGCAAACAGTGACCTTGGGACACTCAGGCTCAGATAAGGACACATCTAGGTTGGACTGGTGGGGTTTCAGTATTCTGTGGTTATTACTGTGCTTGCTTAATGAACTTCATGTATTATGTATATTATCTAACAGAATTAGAGCCTGTGTGGGGTACAGGGACCCCAAAAATCCCCTACCCAAAAAAATAAAAAGTAAGAGGTATCTTGAGGAAGGAACAGGAAGTTTTATTCTCTTCTCCTGCAGGAAGAGGGTGGTCCTCTCCATGGCGGGGATCAAGGAGAGGAGGTTGTTAGAAAAGAAAGAACAAGAACTTATATCCTAAGGCCCCTCCCCCTGGCTGTCCCTTCTCCCATTGGCTGGGAGGCGGGCTCTCAGTCTTGGCAGGAAATCTAACCCAATGGTGGATAACAAAGAAGCCCACCACTGTCTCCTATTGACAGGAAGCCAAGATATCATCCATGTCCTTATTTGGTAAAGGCCAAAGCAAGGGAGGGGAAAAGATCACAAGCAAGGGTAGAGGTCTGAAACTCCTGAAAGGAGCCTAATGCTGATGACAGCAAGGGAAGGGCGGAAGGGTCCCAGGACTCAGGTCTGTCCAGTCTTACAAAAGTCTGTCTCTGGTTTCCAGATAGTTTCTCTCCCTTCTCATTCTGAGGAGTCTTCACAGAGGTTACAGAGAGTGTACCCCACTCACACCTCATTGGTGATGTGGTTAGGGTTAGAGGTGCTCAAGACCCCAAAATACCAACACACTGGGTCTTGCCAAATGAATTCGACTCAAGTCTTCTCTCAGCCAAAGAAAAGTAAAGTTTATTAAAAGTTCCCCATATGGTGTAGACTCTTAAGGAGACTCAGTATCTGTGATGCTTGCATTGGGCTAGTGGGCCAGAGAAAGTCTGTGCTAGGTCATTCTGTGGTTCTCTCACACACATGAGGTCAAGAAGGGATCACATATACAGAAAGGTTGTGGGAAAGAATCTAGGGGTGGTCTGGAGGAAGAGTTTGGGGAGAGTCTTCAGGAGGAGTTAGTGTGGCATTAAGGGAGGGAAGTTGCCGGAGGCTACCTGGAGCCAACAATGGTGGGCCAGCACAGTTCAAGGGTGGATTGATATTTTGATAGGCTCAAGGGTGGGAAGTAGACAATGGAGGGCTAGGCTAGTAACAAAGGTCTGGGCAGAGCCACAGTGAAAGGCTTATGGCCTCTGCAAATGTCTCATCAAGTGGGAAGATTCAATTAGAGTTCAAGGTGATGAGGGAGAAAGGGTGGGGGATTTCTAATGAAATCCTTTCTAGGTTCCTTGGGGGGAAAAGAATTTACTGGACCCAGCTGTCCTTTGGCAGAGGCATAAAAGTTTATTTTTTTCGCTGAGGCAAAGGGCCGCAAGCTGACAGGGATTTAAGGCAGAGTTATAAAGTTACGCTCTTTAGCGGGTGGGAGGCGGAGAGATAGAAGACCTGCGAAAGGCAGGGTTTAGTGTGACGTTCTTCAGCAGGCAGGGGTGGTGATAGAAAAAGCCTGCAGAGTGCTGGGGAATAGAGGTGCGTTTTAAAAGCATAAAACTGTCAGTCAGAGGCTCCTTATACTAACTAGGTGGGCAAAGGTGGGATTAGGGAGGAGTCTGGGAGTGGTTAAGTGCTTAAAGGGCCATACATTTTTAATATCAACTGCGCAGGCGAATTGCCAATAATTCACTGGGAGAAAAAGATGGGAGGGGAAGCAAGAGGTGTGTTTTTTGTCTTGACACGTCACTAGGTAATTTTTTGGTCAAGGATCAATGACATAGGTCCAACATAGCTGCTGGGAATATAGGCTTGATGTGCCAAGTTTGGAAGCTAGGCTGATTAGAGACAGTCTCAGGAGGGAGTTATTTCCTTGATAAAGTTGCTCAAGGTTTCTAAAGTGCAGCTGGCCTAAGAACAAAGGCGTTATGTATTTCTCTAAGAATACTTGAGTGATTGATTCATGGGAAACTATCTAGCAGACTTTGGGGAAAGACTTTGAGGCTGGGGGCAGGGGGAGGGGCAGAGTGAATGCCTTTATGGCTGAAGGAAAGTGTGACTTTTAGAGCTTAATGGCACAGGCTTGTTACAAACTGATGTGACATACATAGTTACCCAATCACAAGTGAGATTTTTACAAGCTGGGGTACAAAAGCCCCCCCCAAAATGATACAGAAGCACCGCTTCAAAGGGGTTTCCCAGAGCCTGTACCTCATCAATTAGTAATAATTACAGAAAAGTGGGGTTAGGATTATGATAAAAGAAATTTGTGAGCTTCTGCAACTTGTACTCATTGGTTGGCATCATCTTAGGTGCTCTGGGAGTGCCCTTTCTCGAGAACACAATAAAGACTCTTCTTATAATTTTCTGAGTTCTTAATGCTGAGAAATAAAGTCAATAGAAAAGAAGCAACTTAACACATAAGAAATTCTGATAATCAGCATAGAGTCAAAACTGAAATGATGATGATAGGGTTAGGGGACCTGGACCCCAAAAAGCAAAAGACTATGTCTTTGAAGGCAACCCAACCCCTGAACTTTCCCACACATTTTAGAAACCTGGGCCCTGGTGTTTTGCCTGAGGCATCTAGTATATCCCAGGCTACCTAGATACTCAATTGCCCTTTTAACTGCCCTTTCACTGTGACTCCCTAACCACTTAACTCCTTTCATTATCTGCACTTGGCCACCCCAGGCTACTTGCCATTCCTTAATCCCATCCAGATCTCCTACCAGTCTTTTTTTTTTGTTTATACATATCAGTCCCATCCTCATCAAATTAAAAAAAAATTAACTATGAATCCTGCCCACTGTTGTGGTGGTATAATAAAATCTTGATACTTTGACTGAAAGAAGGCTTGAGTGGACAAATTCTGCTTAAATTTTTTTTTCATTTTGGTTTTCAATATTCACTTCCATAAGTTTTAAATTTTCTCCACCTCCCTCCCCTCCCCCTCTGCAAGATGGGATGCAGTCCAACATAGGCTTTACAAATACATTGCTATTAAACATATTTTCACATTAGTGATGTTGTATGGAAGAATTAGAATGAATGGGAGGAAACATGAGAAAGAAAAAAAAAACTAATAGAGAGTACAGAGTATGCTTCAATCTGGATTCAGACTGCACATTTTGAAGTGGCCAGGAACTAGTTAAGTAGAAACTGGTTTAAGATAGGAGTCAAGAAATTGGCCTAGAGTAATTTGTCATCAAGCCCTGTGCCCCTCCCTGCTCACCCTACAACCCCCTGCCTACAGATGTAATCACAAACTCCCCCCTTTGCCTATTCTTCATTCTTCTTCTTGTTCTGTCATCATGCCCTGTAATCACAACCCCCTTGCCTCAGGAACTTGCTTGGACCTCCAAACAATGGAATTATACTGTATAAATGATTCTGTATCCCTGAGCTAGTTGCTGATTCCTTCAGATTGGCCCGAGAAGGACAGCCGCCAGCTGGCTAATAAAGCTCCTAAAACTTTTTATTCGGACTCTGTGGTCACTCTGTTAAGACTTGCCATTTCAATTTCTTTCTCTGGATGTGGATGGCATTTTACATCATGAGTTCTTTGGCATTGTCTTAGGTCCTTGCATTGCTGAGAAAAGCTAAGTCTAAGAAAGTCAATCATCACAAAATGTGGCTGTTACTGTATACAATGTTCTCCTGGTTCTGCTCACTTCACCCAGCATCAGTTCATATAAGTCATTCCAGGTTTTTCTGAAGTCTGCCTGTTCATCATTTCTTATAGCTAAATAGTATTCCATTACATTCACATACCACAACTTCTTCAGCTACTCCTCAGTAGACAGGTATTCCCCTAATTTCCAATTTTTGGCCACAACAAAAAGAACTGCTATAAATATTTTTGTACATTTGGGTCCTTTTCCCATTTTTATGATCTCTTTGGGAAATAGACCTAAAAGCGGCATTGCTGGGTCAAAGGTATGGACATTTTTATAGCCCTTTGAGCATAATTCCAAATTGCTCTCTAGAATGGTTGGATCAGTTCACAATTCCCCCAGCAATGAATTAGTGTTCCAATTTTCCCATATCTTCTCCAGCAATTATAATTTTCCTGTTTTGTTATGTTAGCCAATCTGAGAGGAGTGATGTGGCACCTCAGAGTGTTTTTGATTTGCATTTCACTAATCAATAGTGATTTAGAGCATTTTCTCATACAACTGTAGATAGGCATAATTTCTTGCTCTGAAAACTTCCTCTTCATATCCTTTGACCATTTATCAGTCGGGGAATGTCTTGTATTCTTATAGATTTGACTCAGTTCTCCATATATTTTAGAAATGAGGACTCTATCAGAGACACTGGTTGTAAAAATTCTTTCCCAGTTTTCTGCTTCCCTCCTAATCTTGGTTGCATTGGCTTTGTTTGCACAGAAACGTTACAATTTAATGTAATCAAAATTATCCATTTTGGATTTCATGATGTTCTCTGTCTCTTGTTTGGTCATAAACCCCTCAGTCCTCCATAAATCTGGCAGGCAAACTTTTCCTTGCTCTCCTAATTTGCTTATAATATTATCTTTTATATCTAAATTGTGTACCCATTGTGTCTATTTCTTCCTGTAACTCCCTTAACTTGTCCTCCAAGAATTTGGATGCTATACCACTTGGTGCATATATATTTAGTAATGATATTACTTCATTGTCTATGGTGCCTTATAGAGGGATCTAATTTCCTTCCTTATTTCTTTTAATTAGATGTATTTTCGCTTTTACTTTCTCTGGGATTAGGATTGCTCCTCCTACTTTTTTTTTTTTTACTTCAGCTGAAGCATAATACATTCTCTTCTAGCCTTTTACCTGTGTGTATCCCCCTGTTTCAATTGTGTTTCTTGTAACAGCATATTGTAGGATTATGGTATTTAATCTATTCTGCTATCCACTTCCATTTTATGGGAGAGTTCATCCCATTCACATTCACAGTTATGATTACTTTCTGTGTCTTTCTCTCCATCCCATTCCTCTCCTCATATATATTTCTATCTTCTCCCTTTCCCTCCTCAGTAGAGTTTTGTTTTTGACTACCACCTCCCTCAATCTTCTCTCCCTTCTAACCACTCCTCCCTTTTCTTTCCCCTTTCCCCTCCTACTGCCTGTAGGGAAGTTATATTTCTATACCTAAGTATGCTATTCCCTCCTTGAACCAAATCCAATGAGAGTAAAGTTCAAAGTTCATCTCCCTCCCTTCTTTTTTTCTACTGTAATATGTTTTGTGCCTCTTTACATGATGTAATTTACCATTTTCTGCCTCCTCCTTTCCTTTTCTTCCATTAAAATCCCTTTTCACCACTTAATTTTTTTAATCATCACATCAGTTGATTTAAACTCACACTCTCCATCTATGTATATCCCTCTTAAATGTCATAATAAACATATAATTCTCAGTATTTACAAGTATTATCTTCCTATGTATGGATGTAAACAGTTTGCCCTTAATGAATAATATGTTTTGGGTTGTTTTTTTTTTTTTTTTGCTTTCCTTTTACCTTTTTATGCCTCTCCTGAGTCTTGCATTTGGAGATTAAATTTTCTGTTGAGCTCTGGTCTTTTCATCAGGAAGGTTTCAAAGGCCCTTATTTCATTAAATATCCTTCTCCTCTCTTTAAAGATTATGCTCAATGTCTCTGGGTAGTTGATCCTTGGTTGTAATCCAAGCTCCTTTCCCTTATGGAATATCATATTTCAAGCCCTCCAATCTTCTAATGTAGAAGCTGCAATGTCCTGAGTGATCCTGAATGTAGTTCCACAGTGTTTAAATTGTTTCTTTCTGGCTGCTAGCAGTATGTTCTCCTTGACCTGATAATTCTTAAATTTGGCTACAATATTTCTTGGCATTTTCAATCTAAGAACTATTTAAGGAAAAAAAAAAGAATTTAGTGGATTCACACATGCAGAGTTAGAAAGGACTTCAGAAGCATCTGGTCTAGCCCCCTCATGTCATATGTAGGGAAACTGGAGCCAAGAGGTAAACTGAATTGCCTAAGGACACAGGCAGCAAGCAATAATAATTTTTTTTTCTGGGACTTTACAGACAAGAGCTCATTTAATCCTCATAACTACTTTACGACATAAGGGCTATTATGATGCCCATTTTACAAATGGGAGAGTTGAAGTTCAGGGTAAGTGACTTGATAGGGTCACATACTTGGTTCAGTCTGTATAGGGGTCTTCAAACTCATATTTCCTGACTGCACCCTCTCTGGGACCAGGCTGCCTCTCAAGCAATGATATGGAAGGAGAAGGTATACTCCCAGAATGGATGGAAGAGGATGATCTGGGTAAACACACAGAAACTTTTTATACTTTACTAGAAAACAGCTGGTTTACTTCGTTGATATCAATACTGAATTTTTTTAAAAATAAAACAACCCCCAAAGGGGAGACAAATGCTGGGACAAGAGTTGCAAGGCCAGATAGTATTAGAGTTATGGTTAGCTGCCCTTCCTTTAACTGTAACATCCATAGGCACGTTAAGCTCAGATGAGAGGTGATAGCAACATTAGCTATTATCATAGTGAGAATCCAGGCTCAGGGGTCAGAAGGCCCAGCTTCAAGCTCCAGCTCCACTTTGGGATCTTGAGGTAGTGGGAGCTGGGGCCTCATTTTTCTCATCCTGAAATGGTAATAGTTATTCTCACAAATGCAGAATGCCCATTGTAAGCACAAAGCACTCCATCACCACCCTAAAATAATGCATTGCTTTTCAGATATTTTTCAGTCATGTCTGACTCTCCATGACCCATTTGGGTTTTCTTGGCAGAGATAGTGGCACAGTTTGCAATTGCTTTCTCCAGCTCATTTTACAGATGAGTAAACTGAGGCCAACAATGCTTAAGTGACTTGCCCAGATCACACAGCTAGTAGGTGTCTGCAGTCAGATGAAGAGAGTGCTGGGTTTGGAGTCAAGATGAGCCCAGTTCCAAAACTGCCCCAGATATGTACTGGCAGCATAAGGCCCAGGCAACTCACTAAGCTGCTTCATGACTGGGTTTCCCAATCTGAAAAATGGGAATAATAATAGAACTTACCTCCTAATGTTGTTGTGAGGATAAGAGACTCATGCAAAGTGCATTGCAAACGGTACAGCGACATAAGCGCTAGAGATATTATTATTGCTATCAATGATATTGATACTTTATTACTCTTCCATCAGAAGAGTACATAAAATTTAGATGATGGCTAACAATGGTTCCACAGTCTTGACAAGATTATAAGAGTTTTGGAACATTCCCCACTGAACCCTGGTCATCCACCTCCGCTCACCCAATTCTTGGGCCCTCACACTCACAAAAGGCTCAAAAAAAGAGGGAGGGACAAAAGAACACAGAGTATGGAAAGTTTGAGTAAAGAGGGGTCTGAAAACATAGACGATGGAATATCAGAGGCATGAGGAATCAGGGATGATAGGAAACAGAACGTCAGATGTGGGTGGGACCAGAGAACACGGAGTGTGGAAATTCTGAGTTTGGAGAAGTCTCAGAACATGGGCAATGGAATGTCAGAGCTGGGAAGAATCAGGGATCACAAGACATAGAAAGTTAGATCTGAGACAGACCAGAGAACAAAGAGTATAAAAAGTCTGAGCCAGGAAGGGGCTTAGACCATAGGCCATGGAATGTCAGCATAATGCAGATCCAGGGATCATAGGACACACAATGTCAGATCTGGAATGGACCAGGGACCACAGTATAGAAAATTTGAATTAGGGTGGGTCTCAGAACATAGGTCAGAGAATGCCAGAGTTGTGAGGAACCATAGATCATAGGACACAGACTGTCATTTGTAGGTGGGAGCAGAAAATTCAGAGTATGGAAAGTCAGAACCAGGAAGGGCCTTAGAACATAGGCAATGGAATGACAGAGATGTGAGGAACCAGGGTTCATAGGACTCAGAAATTAAGATCTTGGACGGAACAGAGGACACAGCATTTGGAAAGTTTGAGTTAGGAAGGGTCTCAGAACATCGGCCACAGAATGTCAGAGATGTGAGGAATCAGGGATCAAAAGACCCAGAAAGTCAGATCTGGGAGTGACCTGGGAACACCAAGTATGGAAATTCTGAGTTAGGAGGGGTCTCAGAACATGGGCAATGGAATGTCAGAGCTGAGAAAAACCAGGGATCATAGGACACAGAAAGTCAGATCTGGGAAGGATCAGAGAACTCAGAGTATGGAAAGTCTTAGTTAGGAGGGGACTCAGAACATAGGTCATTGAACATCACAGCGGTGATGAACCAGGAATCATAAGACATGGAAAGTCAGATCTGGGAGAGAACAAAGAACACACCGTATGGAAAGTTTGAGTGAAGAGGCGTCTTAGAACATCAGCCATGGAATCTCGTGTGACCAGAGAACACGGAGTGTGGAAATTCTGAGTTTGGAGAGGTCTCAGAACATGGGCAATGGAATGTCAGATCTGAGAGGAACCAGGGATCATAAGATGCAGAAAGTCAGATATAGGAGGTACCTGGGAACAGAGAGCATGGAAATTCTTAGTTAGGAGGGATCTTAGAACATGGGGAATGGAATGTCAGAGGTAGGATGAACAAGGGACCGTAGGACACAGAATGTCATATCTGGGATGGACCAGAGAAGAGAGAGTATGGAAAGTCCAAGTTAGGATGGGTCTCACAACATAGGTCATGGAATGTCGCAGCTGTGAAGAACCAGTCATTACAGAACACAGAAAGCCAGATGCATAAGGGACCAAAGAACACAGAGTATGGAAAGTCAGAGCCAGGAATGGGCTTAGAACGTAGGCCATGCAATGTCACAGTTGTGAGGAACCTGGGATCATGAGACACTGAATATCAGATCTAGGAAGGACCAGAGACAATATAATGGAAAATCAGAGTTAGGAGGGGGCTCAGATCATGATCCATGGAATGTCAGAGCTTGGAGGAACCAGGAAACATAGGACACAGAAAGTCAGAGCTGTGAGGGACCAGAAAACTCAGAGTATGGAAAATCTGAGTTAGGAGGGGACTCAGAGCATATGCCACTGAATATCAGAGTGGTGATGAACCAGAGATCATACGATAAAGAAAGTCAGATCTGCAAGGAACCAAAGGACACAGAGTATGGAAAGTGTGGGGTAGAGGAGTCTCAAAACATAGGCCATGGAATGTCAGAGATGTGAGGAAACAGGGATCATAAGACATAGAAAGTAAGATCTGGGAGGGACCAGAGAACTCAGAGTATGGAAAGTCTGAGTTAGGAGGGGACTCAGAATATAGGTCATTGAACATCAGAGCAGTGATGAACCTGGCATCAAAAGACACGGAAAGTCAGATCTGGGAGGGACTAGAAAACACGGAGTGTGGAAATTCTTAGTTTGGAGAAGTCTCAGAACATGGACAATGGAATGTCAGAGCTGGGAAGAATCAGGGATCATAGGACATAGAAAGTTAGATCTGGAATGGACCAGAGAACAAAGAGTATAGAAAGTCTGAGCCAGGAAGGGGCTTAGACCAAAGGCCATGGAATGTCAGAATTGTGAGGAACTGGGGATCATAGGACACAGAATGTCATATCTGGGGTGGACCAGAGAAGAGAGAGTATGGAAAGCCCATGTTAGGATGGCTCTCACAACACAGGTCATAGAATGTCACAGCTGTGAAGAACCAGTGATTACAGAACACAAAAAGTCAGAGGCATAAGGGACAAAAGAACACAGAGTATGGAAAGTCAGAGCCAGGAATGGGCTTAGAACGTAGGTCATGCAATGTCACAGTTGTGAGGAACCTGGGATCATGAGACGCTGAATATCAGATCTAGGAAGGACCAGAGACAACATAATGGAAAATCAGAGTTAGGAAGGGGCTCAGATCATAATCCATGGAATCTCAGAGCTGAGAGGAACCAGGGAACATAAGACACAGAAAGTCAGATCTGTGAGGGACCAGAGAATTCAGAGTATGGAAAGTCTGAGTCAGGAGGGGACTTAGAACATAGGTCATTGAATGTCAGAGCAGTGATGAACCAGGGATCATAAGACACAGAAAGTCAGAACTGGGAGGGACCTGGGAACACGGGGTGTGGAAATTCTGAGTTTGGAGAAGTCTCAGAACATGGGCAATGGAATGTCAGAGCTGGGAAGAATCAGGGATCATAGGACATAGAAAGTTAGATCTGGAATGGACCACAGAACAAAGTGTATAGAAAGTTTGAGCCAGGAAGGGGCTTAGATCATAGGCCATGGAATGTCAGAATTGTGAGGAGCCAGGGATCATAGGATGCACAATGTCAGATCTGTGATGGACCAGGGACCACAGAATGGAAAATTTGAATTAGGGTGGGTCTCAGAACACGGGTCATGGAATGTCAGAGTAGTCAGGAGCCATAGATCATAGGACACAGAATGTCAGATCTAGGGGGGACCAGAAAACTCAGAGTATGTAAAGTCAGAACCGGGATGGGTCTTCCAACATCGGCCATGGAACGTCAGACATCTGAGGAACAAGGGCTCATAGGACTCAGAAAGTAAGATCTGGGAGGGAAAAGAGGACACAGAGTTTGGAAAGTTTGAGTTAGGAGGGGTCTCAGAACATCGACCACAGAATGTCAGAGATGTGAGGAACCAGGGATCAAAAGACACAGAAAGTCGGACCTGGGAGGGACCTGGGAACACAGAGTATGGAAATTCTGAGTTAGGAGGGGTCTCAGAACATGGGCAATGGAATGTCAGAGCTGGGAAGAATCAGGGATCATAAGACATAGAAAGTTAGATCTGGGATGGGCCAGAGAACAAAGAGTATAGAAAGTGAAGGGCCAGGAAGGGGCTCAGAACATAGTCCACAGAACGTCAGCGTAGTGAGGAACCGGGGACCATAGGACGCACAATGTCAGATCTGTGATGGACCAGGGACCACAGAATGGAAAATTTGAATTAGGGTGGGTCTCAGAACACAGGTCATAGAATGTCAGAATTGTGAGGAATCATCAATCACAGGACACAGAATGCCAGATTTAGGAGGGACAAGAAAATTCAGAGTGTAGAAAGTCAGAACAAGAAAGGGCTTTAAAACATAGGCCATGGAATGTCAGAGCTGCGAGGAACCAGGGATCACAGGACACAGAATTC